>PVLA01002435.1:0-270293 GCA_004027455.1 Hydrochoerus hydrochaeris
GAATTTTAATTTTGTTCATAATTATACTCAGCAACATTTTACAAAATGGATGGGTATTTCATATATATATATATATATATTTACACACTACTAATAGAAGGTAAATACAAGTAGATATGAAAATATAACAAAGTCATTTAAAAATCTTTGCTTCACTCACTTCTATGAAGGAAAAACATTGTTAGGTCAATTGGTTTCTATCCATTTACTTAAAGCAACTTATCTTCAATATTATGTTATTTTATTTTAAATTAGATTAAATAACATCAAATGTTCCACATGCCACATATTCATTTGAAATTTAATTAAGAAGAAAAAAGGAACTAAGTAAGATCTTAGTTTAATAAAATAACACATAGATCCTACTGATAATGTGTAAGAAACTATGATACTATGCCTTTATTAGTGGTCCTCTATAGTTTAGGGCATATCACTAACTTCTCTTGCCAAAATATTTGCTGTTAATAACTTTATTTTCTAATACTTAAACACAACTAATAGAAAAGATTACATCTGTGGCAGCAGATGTAATGTGAACCTGTAATTTCATGAATAAGTTATTCTTTGGCACTTATTTATCTTTGTACTTAGCTCATATGACAGAATTGACTTATAGCATTTTTCTTGTCACTACATTAAAGTTCCCTACTAAAAAAAATAACTAAGACTAGCTACAGTTCAAGAATATAGTCAGTGCTGCTTACTGTGAAAATATCTTATCTAAAGTAACAGAAATTATATACAGTTATTAGTAGTAGATATTATTGGATACTATCTCACATATTTAAGGATTTATATTAATGATGGAAAGTAAATTTTGACAGGATCTTTAGTTCTAAGTTATAATGAAAGAACTTCTGTTAACAAATTTTATATTAAAATTTTCCATTTTTGTTTTGCCCATTACTCTTTACCATTTTAATTTTTATAGTAGAAAAATACAGAGGTGCTAAATTTAACATTGTAAAAATTAATAAAAAGAATATGTTCATGTTTAAATTAAATATATAAAAATATGACATCCTTGTTAAATTACTTGATATTAACAATTCATTTCTCATTGTATACACACATAAGACAAAATAGTTATCAAATAATGATTGCATTTACTGGGAATTTATTTTTTTGGAGGTACCGGTGTAAGTCCTTTACATGTATGAGTACATTAAAATAATTGACAAATATTTCAACTTGATAAAGTTGGACCAATGGTATTTCTTTTTTATTTGATTTCAATAGATAAAGCAGATGCAGTTATTAGCCTTGCATGAACTTTTATTTCTCAACAGCAGTACAAACTAACAGAATGTCTGGGTCAGTTATATTATACAATGAACAATTCTAAATTAAAATGGATTACATTTTTTCTTCCACTTCTAAGGTTTTTCTATAATAGTTGCTTTGTTATTATTTTTGAGGTGACTTTGAAAACAGAAGCACTGTGGTCACCAGTGATCTTAAGAAAGAATTGAAAAAGCCACTTACCTTTTCTGTCTGTGGATTTTATTAATTCCACATATATGCAAAGTAATACACATTCAAAATAATATTATTGAAAGATTTATTCTAAGCTCCATGGAACATTTTGCTTACCAGCAAGCAGTTACTCATTAATTTTGCTCAAAGCATTTAAGATTTTATTAATTCCTTAAGCCTATTCTAATATTGATTTTTTTTCAGCAGTGTGAATTTTAAAATTGAGACAAAAGAAGGAAGAAGAATGAATACATAAAAAATCACATATATTCATAAGAAATATTTATATTGTACAGAAATAACAGCTCTGATCTCCACTGAGGACAATTTCAGGGCAAGCCTGTTAGTATTGATTTGCTCAAACTTTTAAAGTTTATGTTCAAGTTTGTACTACAGAAAAAATATTTAAAATGTATCAATTTTACAAAGATTATATCAAAGTTATCAAAAGTTCCAATAGAGTACATTTATATTCATTTAACTTTAAAGGTAGGTTTCTATTACTTGAATTATTTAGATACATTTATTTCCGTAAATTTAGTATCATCATATTTCCCCCAATTCTGAGAGTATAATTTTTCTTCAAAGTTTATAATCAGTCTCTTCAAGAAGAGACTGATTTGGGAAATGAGGCAGAATGGGAATGCCTTGCTGGATTCGTTCAGAAGATGCTTTGAGATGAAGCCAGCCTGGAGGCCCCTGAAAATCCTGTATGTCCCGTCAGCTTCACCACTGCTTTACCTAATCGGTAGTTTCATGTGTGCCTCATGTTAGAAAATATAATTTTTTATGCTTGAAATTTTATAAACCTGAACATTTTCAGCCCTAAATCTTCTAAAGATCTTGATTTAAAAAAATAACTTATTTGTGCATCATTTGTCAATATATGCATGCATACAGTAAACCTAGCATATATAGTTCTCTCTTCAGGGCCTGTGTTACCATGGAGACAATGGCCTTTAATATCTAAGGGGTCTATTGTTATTATTCACTTAAATATTACTGTGGTTATTTAGGCTAAATAAGATATTCAAAGATATCCATGAAGGTGTCCATATTAATCTATGGAATTGTATTTTTAATTTGTAATTTGTGTACAAAAGTTTGAGAATATATCTGTCTTTACTTGACAGTATATGTGCATAAAATTAAACACAAGAGCATAAAACAATGTCTCATATATGAAGCTTTATTAAAATATAAGATGAATGTTTAAATAAAAATGTGTTACAAGAAGAGAGATGGCTATTCATCCCTCCATAATTATGACCCCTAAGATTAAACAAATGTATTCCATCATTCTTAACTCTTTCTGAAGCAATTCTGTAAGTTTTATTCTGTGAGTACTTTAGAAGGTGTGATCAAAACTGTGGAGCACTTTATGAACCATTACAAAAAGCATAAATGAGCATTCAGTAAGATAATATTAGATAATATTAAATAGGAAGTAAGAGTTAATATAACAGACTCAAGATAGCATCTGGTATTTGGACTAAAATTGAGTTTTTCTGCTCAAGTTCTTTTTTTTATTTTTAATTTACAGACACTTGATTACAAGCAATGTGCCTAATTCAAAACAATCAGCCAAATTGGAATTAAAACTTGCTCTGCTGGATTTGTTTGCAAATAAAAGAAACAAAAGCAAGGAAAAACTAGAATAATAATCATGAAAGACAGTAAAATTCAGAAAAAAAGTAAAGATTATTACAATGTCATTTACGGGAATTAGAAACAGTTCTATAACTAATAAGTTGCATCAAAATGTCTTAACACTTTTCTTATTAGTTTTCTTCTATGAACAGTAATAATGAGTAATGTAAAAAAGATTGGACTTTAGTTTTCTGTCACTGAAGAGTAATAGTTGGACAAGGTCCATGTCCAGATCTAAGATACACATTCGGTGTCTTAAACTCAACAGGTATTAAACATTCTTTAGCCCCTACCAAAGGCATGATATTAACTGGGTGCAATTACCATTTGACCAACACTGGTGTCAGATTATTTCTACAATTTCCTGTGCAATTGTGTATACCAAAGGAAAGTAAACCTGTTCTTTAAAAAGAAGAGACATATATAAAAAAGGCTTACTATAAAACAAAATACAGTCCTTGCCATATGTGTAGCACAATGTTATCCAGTTGATTAGTAAGAGACTTCCATATCCTAAAGCTATTTCAGCTAGTTCAGGAAATATCTGATAATTTTGTAATTATCTTAAGTATTATATTGGTACAGAGGTCTACTAGAGTTTTCAGTCTTAAAGACAAATGTATTAAATATTTTTATTCTGTGTACTATATTAGATGTCAAAATAGTGTGCTTATCTCATTTAAAGATGATATTTTTAATTGTGTGATGTATTAAGGTTTATGTTAACTAAATATGCAATTTATACTGAAGTGTATAAATTATATGTGATCCAATATGTCATAACTTTTCAGTGTAAACAACAGGAAACCCTTAATGCGAATTCCTTTCTTGATTAGGATTTTTCAATTACTAAGTTAATTCCTTCAGTTAGCTACCTCAGCAGACTAAGAGAAAGAAACTTTGCATTATTTTATTTGCTGTGAATCAGTAAGACACTTCTTGTATTATATTTCAAAATATCTCAAGACATTTCTGAAAAGTAGAATTATTTAACTGTCATATAAAAATAAATCTAAAATAAGCAGTTTCATCAAAACTTTGAATCCAAATCTGTTCGATGGATCTACTCTCTGTCCCATGTTATGACATGATATATTTAATTCTTATTGTGTCCTAAACATTTAAGACTCAACCTCAGTACTACTTCTAATCATTGCTTATTAGTTTAAAAGTTCTAAATTTCTTAGAATGAGGTAATAGTAAAATATCATACAATATAAAAATATGTGTATTAATCAAATTGCTATTTTTGTTGATCTACATTTTTAGAATTTATCTAAAATCAACATAATAATGTCCCCAAAACTCTTGGCTGTCATTTCTAGAAGCTTGATTTGAGTGGGAGAGAGCAATATAATCAGGGTCTCCCTACTCAGATATTGATTTCCCTGACCTCCTAGGGATGGAATGTATTTGCTTTGAGAAGATGTCAAAGTAAAAGGAAGTCATTATGTATCTTGAAAATCAACCATTTATCATATATATACACACATGTATACCATATATATATACATATATATATATTTTATATACATATATATATCTTATATTATACATATATATGTAATAATATATACACATATATATGTATCATATATATATATATATATATATATATTCCCACATTCAGTAGATTACTCACACTCCTGTAGATACAGGAAGTCCTGGGGACCCTCACAATCCACTTGTCAGGAAGAAACCAGAAACATGAAAAGAGGAAGAAATAAAAGGAAGTCTCCAGCTTCCAACCCAAACAATACTGGCCCAGAAGAGGTAAACATAGAAGAGATTGGGGGTTGCACACCTGTGGTTTCTTAAAGAAGCAGCATCTGACATAAAGAAATATCTTCATGACATTATAAAAGAACTCAAAACAGAAATACTAATACAAGTAAAGAAAGATATAAGAAAAATAATAAAGAAATGCTAAGCACCTCTCAAGAGACACAAATGGAGGGGCATAGAAAAAGGAGAGAAACCTTCAATGAAGAATATAAGAAAAAGTACAATACATGAAAACAGATTCAAAGAGATTACCAGGAAATTAAAATCTCCATTGAAAGGTGGCAAAACTTCTTAAAAAAAACTAAGATAGACTATCAAACCTTGAAGACAGGTTTGCAATGTGTGATCATGACAGGAAAGATCTCTTAAAAATAACAAGCAACCAGGAAGTAACAATTCAAAGGCTAGAAGACGACAAGAGGATCTATAACTTAAGAATAAAAAATGTGAGTGAAGAAGCAGGGATAAACACAAATGAAATACAAGGCTATTTACAGAAATAATTAAAGAAAACTTCCCAAGCATAGGAAAAGGAAATCATATTCAGATATATGAGGCATATAGAACTCCAGCCAGCTATAACCAAAATAGATCTATACCCAGACATATAATAATCAAGTTCCCAGAAATCCAACACAAGAACAGTATATTAAAAGCTGTCAGAGAAAAGAAACGAATCACCTATAAAGGAAAACCCATCAGAATCATGACAGACTCCTGAACATAAACTATCAAATCAAGAAGAACTTGGAGTGAAGTATTTCAAGCCCTGAAAGTAAATAACCTCCAACTCATATTGATGTACTCTGCAAAACTATCTCTCAAAATTAGTGGAGAAACAAGATGCTTCCATGACAAAGAGGAACTGGCACAGTTTGTGACCATCAATCCAACCCTACCAAAAATACTGAAGGCATTCTAGAGAGAGAAAAAAAAGATCATGGTTTCAAGAACAGAGGCTTACTGCACAGAGTAGACAGTGGAATGAAGGGGAAAAGTAGACAACCAATGGCAGAAAAATAGCATGGCAGAGATGAGGCAGAGAAGATGGGCCATCATCACTAACATGGATGGCCTCGATACACCAACAAAAAGAAACACAGGTAGAGTGGATCAGGATATAGGGACCATCAAGATGCTCTATATAAGAAATATAACTAACCTGAAAGAGGGTTTATGGACTGAAAGTCAAAGATGAGAAAATAAAGCTCTATGTGACAGGGAACCAGAAAAAAAAATGGGGGTAGCTCACCCACCAGCTGCAAATTTGTTGGAAAGACATAACACTTTTATATAATGGAGAACTACATAGCTATAATCAGGGAAAACCTTGAGGCTATTGTAGGTAAATGAATACAACTTGAGACCAAGCTCAGAGGTAAAAAGGTTGAGAACCACTTAGGTAAATAGCAGGTTGCCTCCCTAATCTAAAAACTGAAGGAGTTAGTGGGATACAAAATGTACAGTGTACCCTGGGAAAGTGAAAGGGGAGGAACTCTCTAAATAAGGAAGGCAGGGAACATTGGTAATTTTGTATTATGATTTGAAACTCATATTGTTTTCATTGCGCTGTTTAGTTTGGTTATATTCTGTTCCAGTTTGTCTGCTTGTACTCAATTTGAGGGCTTAGACAGCTGTTCCCAAGATACCAGGATACACTATGGTAACCGCTTTTAATTTCTTATTTACTTAATCTGAAATCCTGTATTGCTTTCACAGTTTTATTTTGACTGATTTTATTTGAATCTGTTTTGTTTGGGGAAAAAAAAAGTGTAACCTGGGTAAATAGTGATTAATTGAGACTCTATTTCAAACCAAACACCAAAAAAGGGCCAAAGCCTGTGACTATAGCTTAGTGTAGACTGGGGTTCAGTTCAGAGTCCTGTCAAAAAACAGAGTGTTGTGTTTGATTTTCTACAAGTTGTGTGTATTATATATGTCTTTAATTTATTCTGAATTGATTGTTTATGATGTGAGAGAGGACACAAATTTCATCTTTTGCGTGGATACACGTATTTTGAAAGAGACAGTCTTGTTCCCGTTACAGATTAATGGCACCACTGTAAAATCCATCGACTTTAAGTACATGTCTATGCACAGGTTTATTTCTGAGCTCTCTATTCTGTTCCATTTATCTATATGTTTATTCTAATAGTTGTGTTTGCATGTCATAACACACACAAACTAAGGTAAATGAACTATTTTTCTGAAGTAGATTTCTATTGTGTTTCTTGTCTATTGCTCACAGTAAGACATTCAAAGCTAGGTAAAATAGAAGTGGATATTACTTTTGTATTTCTCTGTAAAACTCATACTTCAAAAATGAAGCATAATATTATCTGTTGGTTTTGTCATATATGAATATAATATATTGAATAATTCCTTACCTGCTTTGTTTAAGTTTTATTTACATAATGTCTTGAGTTATGTCAAATATTTTCCTGCATCTGCTCAGAATAGGAAGTGACTTATACATGTTCTAATAATCCTTTCCTCTAGAGAATCTTAACTAATACACCATGTGACCATCATAAGTGAATAGGCAAAGATAATGTCAGAAATGTAAATATATATATATACACACATATATATTTTTTTACATGTTATATTTGTGACACAGTGGATGAACCTAGAGAACATTATACTAAATAAAAAAGGCCACTTATAAAAGACAAATACTATACAATTTCTATGAAGCATATATTATAGTACAATTTGTATAAACAGAAAATATAATGGTGGTTATAAGAGTCAGAGGGGTAAATATGAACATTGCTCCATTAAAAAGGTAGACTATAAAATTTGAATTATGGTAAACAAAATAGTGCTAAAGATTTACTCTATAATATAATAACCACAGTTTAAAATACAGTATTATACATATAGAAATTTGTTAGGAGTGTAGATCTCATGTTAAGTGCTTTGACAAGAAAACAAAAACATGAATAAACAGGAACCAAAATACAGGAAAATTCCTGAGTTACTTTATATGTTTATGTGCTTGATTGTAGTGATATAATTATGGATGTTTGTATGTATTTAAACTGATCATGGATGTTTGTATATTTAATGTATAATAATACAATAAATTTGAAGTGAAATTTTAGTGCTCTACAGTGTAATAGGGTGATGATGGTTAACAATAATTACCGCATATTTAAAAATATCTAGAAAAGATTATTTTTGAATGAAAACTCTATTGACAAAGGAACCCGCAAATGTAGTGTTTGAGGAACTAATTGAATAGCCTATTGGGGAGTAGCAAAAATAACGTTAGACCAAAGACAGAAGCATGGTAAAATGTGAAGTCTGCTAGGTGGAGGGAATAGGTCAAAATAAATCTTTAAATAAAGAAATAAAGAAATAAATCTTAAAATCAATCTTTAAGGCACGAATTAGACTGTGATCTCTCTCACATGCTTGTGTGCGGATAACCTTGCCCAAACTGAACCATGACTTTTCCCAGATTGTTTGTACTGAAAGATAACTAATGACCCTAGGGTAATTCTTTAAGAAATGTAATACTAACTGTTGCCAATCCACATTTCAGATTACTTCTGTATGTCATTTTTTTCCTCTGGCTGTATACCCAACATGCATGCTTGATGGGGTGAGTATTATAATCTCTCAGTCTGTCTCTCTCTGTCTCTGTCTCTCTTTCTCTCTTTGGAATCCCAATTAGTTCTTTATCAATTTTCATGGTCAGGGAAATTTTTCAGTGCAAGCTATTAATAGCTTTTAAAAACAATTGAAATGTGTATGTGTGGACAAACATATTCACATAATTTTATAACAACCCAATAATATATATTCTAATTTTGTACAGGTAGAAGTTGAAGTATTAAAAACTCAAATGACTTACCCAAATGATAACTTACACTTGGGTTTAGCAGGATTTGAACAGTTTAACTCCATAATCTATAAACTTTAACATAATGAAAGATGTTCTAAATGGTTACCTGAAAGCATAGAAACATTTTATTTCTGGTCAGCACAAACTCTTTGGTATAAATTAATCGTATAAAATAATTAATAAATCTGTGTCTGTCCTTGTCTCTTTCACTGCTTCATTCTGAGTCACACTGCCATTCTGAGTGACTTCATTCTGAGTCACACATTAACTTTCCAAGTCCACTTCTAAGGCATCAGAAAAAGAGGGATTACTGTAAATATGTTTAAGAAATGTAATTGTGCTAGTACAAATAATTCAGGTGAGCAGGAGAGCTTTGGAAATTAAAATCTGATAGAATTGAATTCTTTCCTCGACAGCTCTGACATTTGACATTGAGTAAATTCTCTTTTTTTTAATGTCTCAGTTTTCTAATATATGTAAAATTTTAATCATGCTCATCTTTAAATAGTGAGAAAGTAATGAAAACAAAACACATCTGGCACTTTGTAATCAAACGATGATGAATACCATGTTAGCAATGCTCACTAGAGTCTGATGAAGAGGTTGCACAGTGTCTGTCTACATGCTGGAGACCCGAAAGAGCCAGTGGAGGGCCTGGAGCCCAAGGCAATGTCCCTGTGCACGTCTGTACCAGGAGCCTGAGGATCTGCACTGAAAAGGCCCAAGAGCCAGTACCAGAAGCTGAAGTATCTACGCTAAAGGCTGCAGGCTCAGAACCAGAAGGCTGCAGGCTCAGAACCAGAAGGCTGCAGGCTCAGAACCAGAAGGCTGCAGGCTCAGAACCAGAAGGCTGCAGGCTCAGAAGCCAGGGGAAGACATTGCACGTGAAGGCATGGATTGAAGCTCCTAGGAAGAAAAAACAGTTAAAGCTCTTTCAAAGAACAATCACTGAAACTCCTCTGAAGAAAAACAGCGACCACAAAGCTCCTTCAAGGAAGATCACCTGAAATCCTTGCCTACCTGCTCTCCTTTTATACTGCTTCAACAACAAGCTTCCTAAAGAGAAGAACTGTACTGACTCCCCACTCAAATCAGCAATTGGCAATTAGCCACCACAAATATTTGTATCAATGAGAAATAACAGGGAAAATCTGCTTTCTTTCCTTCTCCATTTAAAGCAGAAATAATGCCACACTGTAAATGGGCTGCTCAGTTTTCTGCATTAACTTTTTGATAACAGAGTACAGTATCTACTGTGGACTCTCCCTAAGGAAGCCTATAAAATACTTGGAAAGATCCCAGCTCTCTTATAAATGGAGAAAGAGTACAAAGAGCATCAAACAGAAAATAAGCTCTTATGCTGGGAGCACGTTTTGAATTATAATAGACCCCAAGGAAAGTAGTGCAGATCTATTGAAAGCACTGTTCAAACTTTACAGCCACTCTGGGTAAGGCTCTATTTGCCTTATGTACCGTGTAAATATGGTGTTTATTCCATATATGTTTATTCCATTTATGTTTTAGATGTTCTTAAACAATCAAATATCTAACTCTAAGAGAAATAGATTTTCTGGCATTAAGAGACTATATTATCAACCTCAAATAACATAGCAATTTCCCCATGAACCAAGCACACATTAGGGAGAAAGCTACTATTATAAATTATGTAACAGGAATGAAAAGATTGCTTGTAAGGATCTTCTAAAGGCAGAAATCAGCATGGATGCTTTAAAATTACTTGAATGATGTATGTATAGCTTGTATAAATTTGTAGGATAACAAAATATTTTCAAAGTACTGATCACATCCACACACATTGCATATTCTCCTAAGGATTTTTTTTGAGTTGGTATATAGAAAAGCATTGATGAGTGCTGCTTGCCTTTAAATCTTTTATATTTCTTGCATAAAAGCATCTGTATAACCCTTCAAGCAAAACACTGGCCCATGAAGATCACTGTTGCATTTATAACTCTATATTTTAAAATAAGCAGAAAAGTTCTGTGTTCAGAGTAAGTATGCATATCTCATTGAGTTAACTCCCTCAGATTCTGATTTACTAAAAAGAGATAGTACCTTTTGATATTTTAGTCTATTTTAAAAATAGGAAGACACAATGTAGCACAAAAACTTTATTCATAAAATTCTGCAACCATTATATTTTAGTAATGTACATTGGTTTATAATATATTACTTATTGATTTATAATATATTCCTTATTAACAAAACTAAGACTGGTGCCATTTAAAATATGACTTTCATCTGAACTCTGTTGTCAAAACTGAAATTTTGACAGCTTAGGGTACTGGTGAGTCTAGAGGGGATATACATCTTCATATGTGTGCTAGAGAAACTGTAAAATGGTTAAATCCTGATTAAAAGAATGCTGTGATACCTTCTATAACTGAATATGCTTTTCTTTTGATTCAGTAATCTAGTTTCTAGGAAACTACTTTTAAATATAGAAAGATAAAAACCCATTGTTTTACACTGAAACACTTATGGTCATAGCAAAGACTGGAAATAATTTAAACACATTAACAAATATGCAAATGGTTGTTATATCAATTCAATACACACTGAAGAATTATACAATTCAAAAGTACAATAGGAATTTCTCTATATATTATTCAATGATAAATTTTAGGGTATTAATAATTCTAAAGCATTAATTAGTATTAGCTGTAAGGTGTACTAAGATATTTATATTTATATCTCATATTTATAATACCTATTTTATAATCCTTAATGACCCTTCATTATATACTTTCTGAACCATAAATTCAAAAATATTCTGAATTATAAATTCAAATGAGTTCATTAAGTTTTAAAATATTATGACTTGGTCTTTTTCATGGAGCTCACCATGATTTTTAATAATATTTCCTGATTTCTCCATACCACAAGATTTTAAACTAGAAAAAAGATGCATACAATTTATTTTACACATTTGCATATATTAAGTACCAAGTATATTTTGTTTGGTACATATCATTACATAGTTTCTAATCTAATGTCCAGTATTTATGGCTAAGAGCTTATTCCACTTTATATTTAACTTTTATTTTCTTCTGTTATTTATTTGTATTCTGTCCTTTGTTTTGCACCGTGTATGGTAGATTTATATTGTTGATAAAGAATGAGAGATTATTACCAAATATTGTTACCTAAACAGCTTTTGCAAGAAATAAATTTAGCTAACCTTTTTTAATCACTCAATGGTTAACTGAAAAAAATCACAGTCAAGCATTTTCGACTTGCCCAAACATGTGAAGTCTTTTTATTGGGAGCAGGGGGTTAGATGAAACATTTTTCATTGATTTGGCAAATATTAGAGTTACTATAAATAATAATGAACTATAGATTTGTTTCTATATCAAATTCCATTAAAAACTAGAAAAAAGCTTGCAATGTATACACTACTTTGCCTATATTTTTGAAAAGGATATACCAAATTCAATAATTTTAAATTACTCTATTTTCTTTAACAATAACACATCTGATAAACTGCAATATACAGCTAACAAATTTTTCAAGTTCAGTTATTATTCTAGTTTACCTGATATCAGGAAGATTTATCCTGAACAGGAGAAGAAATATAGCAGAGTTGACAGCTTTTTCAGAAACCACGTTATCCAATCTCTGATGAAGCAATCTTTATCAGATGCCTCCTGGAAGTGTTGACTAACTAGAAAGGTGTTGAAAATCTACTTCACATGAAGCAGATCAGGGTGGGCAGTAAGAATTAAGAATGTCAAATATTTATTTTATCTCTACTATTTTTGTTATATCAAAAATTAGATGAGCAATTTCCTACCTATTACCCTCAGAAAGTAATGTGTAATTATCCAGGCTAGTTTTTAAAATGAATATTTAAATTTTCCAGAATACCAAATCACTTTAATTTGTAATCTTCTCTCTTTATTATATTTTATATTGCTTGAACAAGACTGTTTTTCAGAGTTAGGAGAATATGTAATCCAGCAACCATGGTCATAGATGCACCAGTACCCAAAATAATATTTAGAAATATGGGACATTCTTTATTTGAAAACATAATGTATTCCTGTTGTATAGAAACAAACCATTCAAAAGTAAAGTTCAATTTTATATGACTGATTTAACTAGCTCATAGGAAAAGTAAAGAGCATTGAAAGGCACAAGAATAAACTATTTTCTTCTAAGGGGGAATTTATATTTTCATCCTTTGGGTGAATAGTTTTCCCAACACTAAGAATCTACCAAGATGTTTAATTTGCATTTCCTAAAAAATTTCATTGATTCAGAACCACACGTCCTGGTAGCTAACAACAGAAATGTAAGCATTTGGTAGAAAGTTATAAAGGTGTTGTTTACATATGAAAAGTAACGATGTAAGACCTTACATGAGCCACTTTTTCTTTATTATTTAAGGGAGTTGCGAGTCTAAAAATAGGTTTGGGTTGAGAAGAGATGAAGAGTGTTATGGCTCATATCTAAAGGAATTTGTCCCCCCCCCAACCTCATGCTTACTTAAGTTGACTGATTCATGGCTGTATGATGTACATGACTGGATTAATCCACTGATGGGTTAATAGTAGGGTGTGAGGTTAGGAGATGAAACCTGTTGGGTATGGGTGTGACCTGGAAAAGTATATATCCCTCCTTCTCCCTTGATCACTAACTGCTTCCTGCCTGGAATGAGCTCTTTCTCCTCTGTTATACCTGTCACATGTTACCCTTCCTTGAAACAAGTCAACTATAGTCTGAATCTTCCACATGTCATAACCCAAAATAAACCAGTTCTCCTGTAACTTGTGGGTATAGGGTATCTTGCCTTAGTGGTGAGAATATAATTTAGACAAAGACAAGAATTCCTTGATACATTTTTCCTTGCAGGATGCATCCAACAGATTCAAGTATTTTAAGTTTTAATAGTTATTTTTCTACTATAATATCGCATGAAAAATATCAATATTTTTCTAACAGAAACATTAATTGTCCCACTTAGATGATTTTTTTCTGTAAAAGGAGTTAAATAAGCTGTGATTGTGTTACTTTTTCATGTGCAATGATCAAGGAGGAGAATTGGTCATCCTAAGAATTTAACCAATCCATATGTTAAAACTATAGTTATTGCAGAGTTTCTGCAAGTCTGTATAAAACCAAGTATAGCTAACAGAAATTCTGTGATCTAAATGTGAATATTAAGTGTTTTGCATTTCTCACATTTGGAAGTGAATACTAGCTTATTAAGAAAGAGAAAGAAATTCTAGAAATTTGATGTACTATTTGATAGAAAAATTTTGTGATAACATTAGATTGCTTCTATCATGTTACCTGATATTATACCATTTCTCTTTAAAATTGTGTGCACGCCTATGTGTGTGTGTGTGTGCGTGTGTGTGTATAGACATGTCCCTGGGTGCAAAATTTAAACAGAACAAAAAAAAAAGCAAGCATGAGTAGACTTTGGATAAGCAAAGCCTTATATTCAAACAACTTGCTGAAATTGTATGTGGTTTCTTTTTTGTCAGAGATTTTTTTTTTTTTTTTGATGCCAGGGATCAAACTCACGACCATGCACTTGCAAGGCAGGTGCTTATGCCACTGAGCTAAATCCCCAGCCCTTTGTGGTTTTTTTTTACTGAATTATC
Source organism: Hydrochoerus hydrochaeris (assembly GCA_004027455.1). Classification (NCBI taxonomy): domain Eukaryota; kingdom Metazoa; phylum Chordata; class Mammalia; order Rodentia; family Hydrochaeridae; genus Hydrochoerus; species Hydrochoerus hydrochaeris. Next base: position 14,401 of record PVLA01002435.1, read on the forward strand.
TTAAAGATAAAATTTAACAACCAATTTTTCATGAATCATGCATTAGAAATAATTCCTATAGTTGTGAATAACGTTTCAAAAGAATTTGGAAATCAAGAGTTAAAAGATTGAAAAGATAAGACTCAAGAATTAGAGAGAAATGAAAAATAAAAAAAGGAATCCTTCTTAAGAGGCTCTAGGCTTTTTGTAGATATGTAGTTTTCCATGACACTACTGGACCCATATAACTATCACTGGTTTTTCAAATTTTATTACTTCAAAGTACCTTCTAGTTATCTCTAACCCTGTTGTATTTGTATTTAAATATAGGTGTTAATAGAATTCTGTGACATTAACCAAGATTATAACGTGTTTGAATTTTTTTTGCATCACACATACCTTGAAACAAGTACTGAGTGAAGGAATAAGTAAACGTGTGCCAGAGTAATTCACAGTGATTAGTAAAAGCAAAAGTAAATTTAAAGCAGAGCTAAGAGTAAAAAGAAAAGGTACATGGCAGAAACAATCACAGTACTGACAACCCTAATGTAGTCAAAACACACTAGCCTACTAAGATAAAATATTTGAACAAAGGAAATGAAATTTTAAAGACAGACAGTTGTTTCTTTCTTTCCCACTGGTTGTATATTTGGTGTTGAAACACTGTGTGTCATTATTTCCTGATGAGAAAATTGATTTCAGGATTTAATTCTTATTGGTGCTGTCTTAACTGACGAATAAGAAACCATGCATGTACATTGTGGGAGTCTCTCCATTCCATTTTTGGTGCTCACCGTGAAGCACTGACCAAAGATTAATCTCTTTGGAAAGAAAATGAGCTGTATTATTTATGAAATTAAATTCTGTTTTCAACTCCTTGCTTATTTTTGTTGCTATCAGATAATATGTTAGCAAAATGCTGCAATATTGAAATGTCAATATCCATTTATAAAATTCACAGAGATGCTTTAAGTGAACCCAAGCAGCACAGATGATTTGTATGTAAAATGTTCGTTACCTAATCAGGCTCATAAATTTGAGTGAACATTTAATCAATTAGGTTTATATGATTCACTATCAGCTTATAAGGTTCTTTGATGAGACAAAATGCACAATAAATGATAGTACATGTATTAGGAATTTTCCAAATTGAATTTACTGACTGTGTTTCATAAGGATCATGTACTTTGTGGGAAAAGAAAGAGAAGGCCACATTCTATTTCTAAGGACAAGTCAAATAGTGTGGAAACAAGCTGTAAAAGAAAAATTTTCTTTCTAAAAATCTTGCATTAATTCACTTTTGCCTGTTAAATAGATGAAAAGTGTCATTTATAAGAAGTTTCTTAAATTTGGACTTTCTAAATTCAAATTCCATTGTGACTATGTTATGAAATATTCATGTGATTTTATTCACCATATTTGTATCCATTAAATCAAATGTAATATTTCAGATGCTCAAGGGAAATGGAACCCAATACTCTCAGGATTTCATCTATAAATAAATCACAACAAAAATGTCTTTTGCTAGATGTTAGTATCAAGATACAAGTGCAGGAATAGTTACTTTGCTATTTGGCATGTTCTAATACTAGGATATCTACAGTTGTGCAGATATTTTTTGGAAAAACTACTACTGTCCCAAAAAGGAATTCCATAAGATGGTTTGAATGTTTTGTTTTGTTTTTTGTCTTACCTAACTTCCCACACAGTTATGAGAATCAGACAAAGTGGTTAAAAATCATGGGATGTGTGTCTAAGGGACAGAAAGGGGTGTCATTGATAGTGAAATGGATATTGTACAAAAAAATCTGAATCCTGGATATAGCATTTCGTTTTTCCTGTTGAGGTTTAAAAAAATCATTTGTGATCTCATAGGTGTATACATAAGAAGTTGTTGGTCTCTGATGAGTTCTATGCTTACATGCTTACAAATTGAAGATCAAGGTTTACTGCAGGCCTGCTTTTAGTCTGCTTCAGTCTCCCCTTTAAGGAATATGTTTCAAGCTCTTTCTGTATTCTGGCTGAACTTAGATCCTTGTAGTTGAAGGACTACCATTGCTATTTTCTCACAGACTCTCATTCAGTGGTCATTCTCAACTTCCTGAGGAATGGCTGAATTTCTCATCATTTAAACGTCCATATTTAAATCACAGATTTTCAAGTCCTTCTAGTGTTTGCAAACACCCAGGTCCCTGCTTCTGTTAAACTACCCTAAAGAAAACTTTCAGCTACCTAAAGGACTTGCTTTATTGAGTTAAATCCACTAGGACAAGTTCCAGTTAATCTAGGATTTAAATTACATCTGCATAGTCACATCACAGCAATAACTAGTTCAGCATTTGCTTGAAAAAGTACATATGCTGTCCACAACTTTTAACACTGTTTGAAAACAAAGTACCAGAAAGTTCATGGGTAAGCTAAAGGTAAGAAAGATTTTCTTTAAAAAGACAAAAGAAAAAGACAACAAAAATAAATCATAATACAATGTTTAAAAAGTCTTTTGTATCTACAGATTTTAATGTGAACTTATTCCAATACTTATAACATAATGAAAACATATCTAAATAATACAAATGTACTTACTAATTACTTTGAGTAAAATAAGATGATACAGATTACCAAAAAGCCTCATCAGGCATACAAGAGGAAATTGAATAGTTTATAAGCACATAAAATGTACCCAAAGTCATTCATCGCCAGAGACAGGGGAACATGTAGCTCAATAACAGTCAACATCACACCTAGAAGATATCCAAAAGTTGGGAACATTTAGCTCCATCTATTATTGTTAAAGATTTAGAAAAAAAAAACTTTAATGATGGAAATGCTCATCAGTACAAGAAATTTTAAAACGTGATTGCCATTATTATTTTTTTACAGTTAATGTTATTTTTAAAATTTTATCTTACAGAAAATAAAACAAAAGAAGACAGAACAATGCAGATCAAAACAGAACAATATAAGCAACAGAGTACTTGACAACAAGACAAATGGATATCAACAGTAGCTACCATAATATCTCTTTCTTTGAAACAGTTGAGCATAGCTTCACAAACAATAATATCAAACATAACAAAAAACAATAAAAGCATTCAAGAGAATGAAACTATTACAAGACATTCTGAACTAAATAACAGAAAATGAACAATGGCTACTGTACTATCTCATTTTCCATAAAAATTTGTTTTATTATTATACATATTAAAATCCAGTAAGACACAACATGATAGAACCAATGGTAATAGAAGAAAAAAAGTATGGTAGGACTTCAAAGCTAGATGATGTTAAATCAGCAATGGCTGCCATAATATCTTGTTTTCTTCAAAGCAGCTGTTCATACCATCACACATAATAAGGTCAAATAAAACAGAATAAAATCATTCCAACCAATGAATGAAAACATTACAAGTCTTCAAAGCAATATAATGGGGATCCGTGATTACCATAGAATGTTATGTACTCTTACCATTTCTTACACTAGGGAGACTATGCAGTATTTACACATGTGAGTTTGATTTATTTCACTTATGAGTATGTTCTCAAGTTACATCCATTTATTTATAAATATATCAATGGGATCATTCTTTATAGTTGAGCAGTACTCCATTGTATAAAAGTTTTTTAAACATTTTTTTTAACCATTCCTCAGTCGATGGGCACTTAGGTTGTTTCCAAGATCTGGCTATTACAAATTGCGCAGCTATAAGCATGGGTGCACATATATCATTGTGGTATGATGTCTTCAGTTCTTTTGGGAATATGCCTAGGAGTGGAATAGCTGGGTCAAAAGGGATTTCCCATCCCAGCTTTTTGAGGAATCTCCAGATTGACCTCCCCAGTGGTTGCACCAGTCTACACTCCCACCAGCAGTGCAGAAGAGTTCCTTTTTCTCCGCAGTCTCTCTAGCATTTGTTGTTGGTAGTTTTGTTCATCCTGGTCATTCTTTCTGGAGTGAGATGGAATCTCACTGTGGTTTTAATTTGCATTTCTCTAATGACCAATGATGATGAACACTTTTTCATGTATAATATATTTGCCATTCGTATTTCTTCATCTGAGAACTGTGTATTCATCTCGGATGCCCATTTTTGGATTGGGTCTTTGAATTTGAGGGGTCTGATTTTTTTTTTAATTCTTTATAAGTTCTAGACAGAAGTCCTTTGTCTGAGGGACAGTTCGCTAAGATTTTTTTCCCAGTTTGTGGGTTTTCTTTCACTTGGTGGAAATTTCTTTCAACATTCAGAATCTCTAATAAGACATGATCCCAGTTATTGATTCTGGGAAGTATTTCCCATGCAGTTTGGTTCTTGTTCATGAATTCTCAGTCTACCCCTATGTCTTCAAGATTTTTACCTAGTTTGTCTTCCAACAGATTTAGTGTTTCTGTTTTAATATATAGATCTTTGAACCATTTAGATTTTAGTTTAGTACAGGATGATAGGCATGGTTCTAGTTTTAGTTTTTGGCATATGGATAGCCAGTTTTCCCAGCACCATTTATTCAAGAGATTATCGTTCTTCCAGTGAATATGCTTGGCCCCTTTATCAAAGAAAAGTTTGTTGAGTGTGCTCATAGTTGTACCTTCTAATCTATTCCATTTAGGTCATCAGGTCTGTTTTTATTCCAGTAACATGTAGATTTTATTACGGTAGCTTTGTAGTATAACTTCAACACAGGAATTGTGATGCCTCCAGCCTTGGCTTTGCTGCTTAGAATTGCCTTTGTATTCTAGGTCTCTTCTGGTTCCAGATGAATTTTAGGAGTGAGTTCTCTAGATCTATGAGGTATGTTAGTGGTATTTTCATTGGGATTGCATTGAATCTGTGTAACAATTTTGGGAGAATGGCCATTTTCTCAATATTTATTCTTCCCATCCATGAACAAGGGATGTCTATCCATTTTCTGAGGTCCTCTTCAATTTCTTTTTCAGAGTATAATTTTCCCTGTATAGCTTTTGTACTTCTTTAGTTAGATTAATTCCTAAGTATTTCATTTTTTTGGATGCTAGTGTGAAGGGTGTGGCTTCTCTTATTTCTGTCTGGGTGATTTTGTTGTTAGTGTATAGGAATGCTATTGATTTTTGACTAATGACTTTGTATCCAGCTACATTGCTGAACTTATTTATTATATCTAGGAATCTTTCAGTGGAGTTTTGGGGGTCTTGTATGTATAGTATCATGTTGTCTGCAAATAATGATAGTTTAACTTCCTCTTTTCCTATCTTTACTCCTCTTATTTCTCTCTCTTGTCTAATTGCTCTGGCTAGTGTTTCCAGTACTATGTTGAATAGGAGTGGTGATAAGGGACATCCTTGTCTTGTGCCTGATTTTAAGGTAAAGGCTTTCAGTTTTTGGCCATTTACTATGACCCTGGCTGTTGGTTTGTCATACATGGCCTTTATCAGATTGAGGTAGAGATCATCTATTCCAATTCTCTGTAAGGTTCTTATCATGAACGGGTATTGGATCTTATCAAAAGCTTTTTCTGCATCTATAGAAATGATCATGTGATTCTTACTTTTGGCTCTTGAAATGGTGGATTACATTTATTGATTTACATATGTTGAACCATCTCTGTATGCCTGGGATGAATCCCAGTTGGTCATATTGTATAATATTCTTGATGATTTGCTGCACCCTATTTGCCAATATTTTATTGAGAATTTTTGCATCTATGTTCATTAGGGAGATTGGCCTGTAGTTCTCTTTTTCAGTTGAGTCTCTCACAGGCATTGGTACTAGAGTAATATTTGCTTCTAGGAATGACTTAGGGAGTATTGCTTCCCTTTCAATTTCATTAAACAGTTTGAGGAGTGTAAGCATTAAGTCTTCTTTGTATTTCATGGAGAATTCTGCAGTGAATCCATCTGGGCCTGGGCTTCTCTTTGTTGGTAAGGACTTAATTATGTTTTCAATTTCATTGATAGAAATCGGGTTATTCAGCAGTTTTACATCTTCTTGATCCAGCTTTGGTGGTTCATATGTTTCTAGGAATGTGTACATTTCTTCTGTGTTATCAATCCTATGAGAGTAGAGATTTTTGAAATAAGTGTTGATGATCTTCTGTATTTCCACAAAGTCAATAGTGATTTCACATTTTTTAATCCATATTGCATGAATTTGAGTCTTTTCTTTCCTTTTTTAATTAGGTAGGCTAGGGGCTTATGCATTTTATTTATTCTTTCAAAGAACCAACTCTATGATTCATTGATTCTTTTATTCTTTTCTGAATCTCTATTGAATTAATTTCTGCTCTGATCTGTATAATTTCCTCCCTTCTTTTGGCTTTGGGCTTGGCTTGCTCTTCTTTTTCTAGATGTTTAAGGTGTAGTATCAGGTTGTTAATTTGTGTTTGTTTTGTTTTCCTAATGTGGAACTCAGTGCAATCAATTTTCCTCTGAGTACTGCTTTCATTGCATCCCACAGATTCTAGTAAGTTGTATCTGTATTTTTGTTTGCTTGTAGATATTGTTTAATTTCTTCTTTAATTTCCTCTGTGACCCATTGAGTGCTTAAGAGTTTATCATTCAATTTCCATGTGTTTGTGGGGGATTTGCAGTTTTTTAGCATTACTTTCCAGTTTCATGGTGCTACAATTTGATAACATGCATGGGATAATTTCAATTCTTTTGCATTTAGTTAAATATGTTCTGTGGGCTAGTATATGGTTTATTTTAGAGGATGTCCCATGTACTGCTGAGAAGAATGTATATTCTGATGTTGTTGGGTGGAACACTCTGCATACATCTATTATGTTCATTTGTTCACAGTTGTGATTCAGATGTGTTATTTATTTTCTGATTTTCTCTATAGTTGATCTGTCCCTGTGTGTCAATGGTGTGTTAAGGTCTCCTGTTATAATTGTGTCATTGCTTATTTGATTTTTCATTTCTTTTAATACTTGCTTTTAATACTTCCTTTTAATACTATCCCTTGTATAGCTGGGTGCTCTGGAATTTGGTGCATATATATTTAAGGTTGTTATCTCTTCCTCTTGAAGTTTTCTGCTAACTAGTATGTAGTGACCTTCTTTATCTCTTCACACCATTCTTGGTTTGACGTTCATATTCTCTGCAAACAGAATAGCTACCCCTGCTTATTTTGAGTTCCTGTTGCAAGAAATATTGTTTTCCATCCTTGGACTTTCAGTCTATGAATTTCCTTTTGGCTTAGATTGGTTTCTTGTAGACAGCATATGGTTGGATGTTGTTTCTTGATCCATTCTTCCAGTCTGTTTCATTTAATTGGTGAATTGAGGCCATTTACATTAATGGTCATAACTGTTATATATTGGTTTATTGTTGACATGGTATCTTTATGCTGTTGTATCTTTATCTTTCTCTTCTGTTTAATTGTCTGTCTTGCTTAGTGGTTTTTTCCTATGTGTATCTAGAATGTCTTTGAATATTGTTTGCATGGTTGGCTTGGTGATCATGAAGTTCTTCCACTGCTCTTTATCCTTGAAGTACCTTATTTCTCCATCCATTTTGAAGGACAGTTTTGCAGGGTATAGCAGTCTGGGTTGGAAGCTGTTTTCCTTTAGAATCTGAAATATTTCACTCCTCTTGACTTCATTGTTTGTGTTGAAAAGTTTTCTGTGATTCTGATAGGTTTTCTTTTATAGGTGATCTGTCTTTTCTAACAGTTTTTAATATTCTGTTCTTATGTTTGATTTCTGGAATGGTGATTATTATATGTCTGGATTTAGTTTTATTTTGGTTATGTCTGTTTAGAGTTCTATATGCTTCAGTAATCTGAATGTCAGTTCCCATTCTCATGTTTGGGAAATTTTCAGCTATTACTTCTGTAAACAGCCTCTTGATATCATTTGTGTTGTCCCCTTCTTTTTCATTTATCCCTATTAATCTTATGTTGTTTTTCTTGCATCATCTTGCAACTTTTGATTTGTTATTTCCTGATTCTTTGTTATTTTTTAAAGATTTTCCTTTCTTGTTCACTAGCTGCAATCTTATCCTCGAGGTCTGAAATTCTGTCTTCACTTTCATTGAGGTGGTTTTGGCAACTTACAATAGAATTTATGATTTCCTGTATATCTCTTTGCATCTGCTTCATGTGTTTTGTTTGTTTTTTATACTGTTCATTCAGGGATTCTGTTTGCTTTGTTCCTCTAATTTTTTAGCTGTGTCTTCTTTAGATGCATTTACTATTTATTTCACTACTTTTAACACTTCTTCCTTTACCTGGGAGATTACTTCTAATTTGTATTCCTTTATAGCTCCCTGTACTTGCTTCTTTATTTCAGCTGATATTTCGGGTATTTCAGGTTTATGACTAGTATTTTCTTCTATGTATGTGGCTCCCAGGCTTTCTAGGCATGGGCTGGAAGTTTGAGATTGCATTTCGGTCTTTTGTTTTGTCATTTTCCTATATTTCCATGTTTCCAGCGATATTCCAAAGCTTTCCCTGGATGTGTTGGAAATCACCTCATGCATCCTCATCTCCCAGGACTCATGGGCCTTGCTTGGCTCCCCTGGTTGAATGAAGTCACTGGGCATGGCCCACTCAAGCCTGCAAAGATTTTCAAGGCTAGTTCAGTGTCCTAGGGGGCTGGGTGGGCACCCAAGCACTGGGAGTGATGTACCAAACTCCTCTGGGCCATACCCAGGGAGCTGGAACTCTGCTTGCCACTGCATGGGCCTACCTCCCCATCGGCCCTGGCTTATTACCCTGGTTGAATACAGGTCACTGGGTGTGGTCCACTCAAGCCCAAGAAACTTCTCCAGGCTAGTCCAGTGTCCTAGGGGGCTGGGAGGGCAACTCAGCAATGGGAGTGGTGTTCCAAACTCCCCTGAGCCAAGGCCAGGGATCTGGAACTTCCCTTGCTGCTGCACAAGCTGGAACTGGGCTCACAGCTGTGCAGGCCTTCCTACCCTCTTGGTGCCGGCTTGTTCCTCTGGTTTGTCATTATTTTTTTAAAACTGACCGAACACATAATATGTGATCAAACAAGTCCACATTTATTTTGCATTGTAGAAAATCTTCCCAAATTCAACAATAGTTACATAAAACATCAGTTTTGGGTACTACAAACTTGTACATAATATCAAAAATCATCTGGAAACAAATTAAATGTCAACCTAAGGCAGCCTGAATGGTCATAATAGATAAATGTATTATTATTATATAATATGTAATATACCTGTATTATATTTATAAAAAGCTGATATGAGTCATTTTAATTTTAGGACATATTTATAACCAGAAATGTATTAAGAACCTCAAAACTCTGGTGTTTCTTGTGTTATGTACTTTGGTATTTATGGTATTACTAGAGAGACATCAATATCCATTATAGAAATCCAAATGGTAGGTTAGTTTTAATATCATAATTTATTAAAATTTTATTTTACTAGAAACAGTGACTAAAAGGAGTGACATTGCTTCATCTGTCTGCCTATATCCATAATGTCTGCTCTGTTTTTAATATGACTCTTGTGTTACTCAAGTTGAATTGCATGATGAAGAAAACCCTACCTCAGAATGATTCACTGTTGGAAAAAGAAATGAGTATTTTTAAGAGAATTTATTTAATGCAGGTGTGTGCATTTTTCTTCATATTATAACTTATTCTACAATTCTAGTGGCAGTGTCATGAATGTTTCAATTTTCAGTTTGAAAGCTTGATAATGCTTTTGTATTCAGTTACATTAAGTTCTGGAGGTCTATTTTGTAGTTTGTATCTTCACTGAGTCTTGGTTTTGTATAACCATGCATTGCTCATTCAGAAGGTCTGATTTTTCACTTTTACAGCTGGCACCCTTTGACATATTACACAATATTAAGATTTTTAGACTTTTACAACTCCTTAGAAAATGTAAGTATCATGGTACTGTTGATTTCAGTGTGGCAGATTCCGACTTTTCAAAATTATAAGTCTTGCTTGGAAGTTTGAAATTTCACCCTGGTTAAGATACTGACAAGATGATTTTTTCTTGGTACTGGAAATTGAACTTGGTGTTTGTCAGGCAGGGGCTGTGATGCTGAGCTATATCCCCTACCTAAGATGATTTTTGAAGAGATGCATTTATATTTTTAATTTTCAAGAACATATTTTTCATATTCCCAAGTTGTACAGGTATATGTTGTCTGCCAGTTATATTTTCAAGTAAAAATGATGCTTCATAAAGTCCAGGAGTTTAGCTTGCAACCAAAGCAATTGTGCCCATATGTCAAATTGTGTATTTGGCAAACTTTGGGCATATTTCATGCAGAATATTTAAATGATTATATTTAAGGATGAAGATGTGATAAAACTAATAATTTATTGCTTGATCAAGTAGATTCTTCATCAAAACTGCTGCTTCTCTTTAGTTAGATTGAAGGTGCCTGGCAGTCAGGAGCACAGTGATTCTCAGTAGTATTTGCTTTCCTTTGTGCTAAGATCCCAGAAGCTTTGCCATCATTACTTGAGAACCACTATCATCAATGAAAAAATGGAAAATCACATTGTATTATTTTTAAAAATTGAATTTGTACACTACTTGAAATTATCTTATGGATACCCAGAGTCTACAGATAGCCTTTTGTGAACCATTTGTCACAGTTCTAAACAGTTTTAGTAGCACAAACTTTAGATATATACTGGAAACATGACACTCATTATTAAGAATAAAAGGCAGAAGATTAACACTAATACTTTAGGACATTATATGTAAATTTTATTTTTTGGTTTCTTTATTTATTTTGTCTTTTTTGAAATGGTTTCATTATGAAATTTGGGCTGGCCTTAACCACACAAGGATCCTCCTGCCTCAGCCGCCTGAGGACTGAATATATAAAGTTTAAAGTCTGTTTTACAAAGCAAAGGCATAATGGTTCTAAAGCTAAGTTAGTGGCTCTAATGTAAAGACAGGAGTAAGCTCTAGAGTGAAAGCCTAGATAGGGGATACCAGTGGAGTACATTTGTACATGCAATATTGATAATGCTTTATTCCTTGCACTGAGAGGAGTTCATGAGTGTTTGTTAAGTTATTATATTTTATAGCCTGTTTGATTATATTCATTTTATAATAAATGAGTAAATAACAATAAAATTTTTATATTTGATGTATAATGTTTTAATTGTACTGTCTGGATCCTTTTTAAGTCAATGGAAATGTAATAATGGATTATTACATCCGTTATTCTTTCTTTGAAAAAAAAATTCATTTCTTAAGCATATAACTGCGTACCAGAAAATGACTAAGACACACTTCTGTGTAGTTAACCAATACCACCAAACCAATCAAATTTTCCAAATTGCTACATAATATTCAGAAAATTTATGATAATGCTTGAAACTTAACAACAAAGAACTTCTTGGAAATATTACTTCCGGTTAACTATTCAAGTTAACCAGAAATCAACAAGCCTCAAGAAATTCACATTCAGATGAAAAAAATTGTAGTTTATGTTTAGCATATTCCAGGGAAAACTTCGAATTCTTCCCATCAACAGATCTCAAACTCTTCTTATGGCATTGTTATCTATCTCAGTACTTGAACTATTAAACAAAATGAAACATCATCAAATAAAAGAACAGTTTTTCTTTCTAATAAATCTATCAGTAGATACTTGGCCCTGATTTCCTGATTTCAAAACATATCCCACAACTGCTCATTTCTTAACACTGTGAATCAAGTAATGTGCCAAAGAGTCAATATATTTATTTTTCACAGTTGCAATGATCACTTACTTTCTTTCCTTCTTGTTTTTTTTTTCAGTAAATATTATTGGTGTAGTGAGCTACATCCTCAGTCCTCTCACTCTTGCTCTACTAGTTCCAACAGGAAAGTCTGAAAAGTCTGGTTAAGTGTCTTGTTAAGTCTTGTCCCTTGCATGATCCAAAGCTAATGATCATTTTCTACCTCTCTCAGATGGAAATATATTGTCCTACCTTATGGCTGCAGTCTCACTTCAAACTATTCTACTTTTTACTCCTTTGTATATTGTTCAATTTGCTTGCTTAAGGAAAACCAGCCTGATGCCTTCTCTGTTGTTGGGCTCTTATCATTCCTTCTTGGCATGTACTGTACTGTTTCAAGATCCCTTCCTTCCTTTGAGTGCCTTCTCTAATATCCTCCTCTCATTTTCTTTTCCATTACTTTACTTTCTGTGACAACATGTATATTTGTGCTTATTTTTGCATATTATACATTTGATCTTAAAATTCCATTATATATATTTACATATATGTATGAATTTGTAGTTTATACATTCTTATTGGTTTATATTTACTTTTAGTTTTTTTTTTTTCAAAAACACCTGCAATCATGTCTGTTCATTTGAAGCATTCACAGTATTATTTTTTCATTCACAGAGTTTTTGGTCACTGAATAAGTGAGTGAATAAACAATTCAGTAAGTGAGGCATTTATATGAATCAGTTTATAGTTTTATATTTTCTTATTGCACTGATGACTAATTCGTTTCCTCTGCCTCATGGTTTTGCTTATAGTTTCTAGTCCCCACAATGTTGATTATATGGATCCCATTTAAATAAATACTCATGTACTTGTGGTTAACCTTTGTAAAATTAAGCAGCTCTGTAATTTCTTTAGGCTGCATTTGGTGCACAGCTGAAACTAATACAGTCATAAGAAAGACTAAGTGATTGATTAATGCTCTGAGAACCCTTCGGGTGGAAATTGTCTCTCAAAATCTAACATTTCATTTAAGGGGGAAAGAACCTAAATAAAAATAATAAGCCAGGCATTAAGCAATGATTTTATTATATGGTAAATACATGGAGTTTGATAATTATCACTTACAAGCAGGCATTTAGGGTTGAATGGTATCATGTGATATTTCACAGTGAATCTCTTTTAGGTGAAAATCTTACATCACTTGCCCCAACTACAAAACTCCTAAATTACACTTTTACTTATCCTTAGTTGACTTTTTTTTTTTTTTTTGGACCATTGATGCTTAAGACACCACTACAAACATTGTGGAAGCCCGCCTCAGGCATAAGCTACCCAGGACTGCAGCTGCTGGACCCACCATTCCATCAGGAATATTGCAGAGGCCTGCCTCAAGCATAAGCTGCCTGGGACCACCAATGCTGGGCCTACCCTTCCACCAGGAACATAGGAACCTTGGACTACAGTGGATTGCCATGCTGGCTGGATGAGAGACTCAGGAATTCCTCACCTGAACAGAAGACCTCAGCAGCCTCCAATCAGTGTGGTGAGCTTGCCCCTAAAATAGAAGTCTGCAGTAGGTAAATAGGAGCGGAAGTGAAATTCCCTCCAACTGTAAGACCCTGGCAAACCTAGCAAGAGAGTGGGTAATCCCATCCCCACACAGAGAACACCAGACAGGTTGAGGAGTGTGCCAGTAAGGTCCCCCCAACTTAGAGAAAATTAAAATAGTTTATGAGACTCCCAGTGACACAGTAGGGCATCAACTGACACAGACACTATAGCCAGGGAGATCTGGTGACCTGCAACAACATAAAGATATAACAACAGCAGGAACTAAGAGTTACCTTTCATCAATACCTCTAGGCTAGTAGGCCCAAAAGAATGTAGGACTCGCCCAACGGACCCTGTAGGAGGAATTCAGGTGACTGGATCTTCTCTTCATTGTGGTGCCCAGCAATTTGACAAACATCAACCTCACAGTAGGACCTAAAACTCACACTGTGGAATGTTGGGATAGAAAGACCAGATACTTACCCAAAAAGTGAAAATGACTAAATGAAAAGGCAAAATGCAATCTCAAACATCTAGTCCATCAGGCAAGTACAGGTGACAATGAAATAGAAGACTTTAAAAGTCAAACACCAGAAATCTGTGAAAAGCTAGCAAATGAAATAAAGAAACAAATCCATGAAGCTATAGAGGAACTCAAATTAGAAATAATGTCTTACATACTTTTTTTTTTTTTTGCAGTACCAGGGATTGAACGCATGACCTTGCACTTGCCAGGCAGCTGCTTATGCCACTGAGCTAAATCCCCAGCCCCCTAGAAATAATGTCTTATGTAAAGACAGAAATAACAACCTTAGTAAATCATTGCTCAACATAGCTAGAGAAGAAATAGATAAATTGATGGAAACTTTGAATGAACAATGCAGAAAACAGGCAGAATCCATCAAACAAATACAAAGAGATATCCAAGAAACAAAAAATTTTATTGAAACCTGGCAAAACTGTTTAAATGAAGCTGAGGATAGAATTTGGACCTTGAGGACAGGATCGCAGACAGCAACCATGAAAGGGTAGAACTTATAAAAACAACAAGGCAGCATGAAATGACAATCCAGCAGCTTCAAGATGATGCCAGGAGAAACAATGTAAGATTAATAGGTATCAATGTGGAGGCAGGAGATAGCACAAAGGACATAACTAAGCTGTTCACAGAAATAGTGACAGAAAATTTCCTAAACATAGGGAGAAAATCTGATATACAAATAAGTGAGGCATATATAATGCCAAACAGTTATAACCAATGTAAGTATACACCCAGATATACAATAATTAAGAGCTCAGACATACAGCATAAAAACAGAATACCAAAAGCTGTTAGAGAAAAGACACAACTCACCTTCAAGCAAAGCCTATTAGAATCATGGAAGACTTCTCAGCACAAACCTTCAGGTTAAGATGAGCTTGGAGTGAAGTATTTAAAGCGCTAAAAGAAAAATTTCAACCCAAACTGATGTACCAAGCAAAACAGTCTTTCAAATTTAATGGAGAAGCAAGATACTTCCATGACAAAGAACAACTGAAGAAATTCATATCCACCAAACCAACCTTAGAAAGAGTGCTGAAAGACATGCTAGATAGAGATAAAAATGACCACCAGCTCCAGAACAACAACAGAAACCAACAGGCTGGACAAGAAATTAAACAAGGGAGAAAAGCAGGAAAGCAACAATAGAAACACAACATGGCAAAGTCAAGACAGTAAATATCAGTGATATCCACAAATGTAAATGGGCTCAACTCACCTATCAAAAGAAATAGGTTGATGGAATGGATCAAGAAACATGATCCCACAATATGCTGTATGAAAGAAACACATCTGACTTAAAAAGAAATTCATAGATTAAAAGTCAAAGGATGAAAACAGTATTCCATGCAATAGGAACCCAGAAAAACTCAGGGGTAGCTATTCTGTTGCAGAAAAAGTGAACTTGAAGCCTAAAATGATTAAAAGAGATAAAGAAGGCCACTACACACTTATAAGTGGAAAACTATAAGAAAGAACTAACAATTATAAATATATATGCACCAAATACAGGAGCATCCAACTATATAAGACAAATACTAATGGACATGAAAAACCAAAAACACAGGAACACAATTGTAGTAGGAGACCGTAACACCCCACTGTCACAAAGATGTAGGTCAACTAGACAAAAAGTCAGCAAAGAAATAACAGAACTGAATAATACCTGTGAGTGAATGGACTTAGTAGATGTTTACAGAGTGTTCCAACCGACCACATCAGATATACATTCTTCTCAGCTGCACATGGGCCATTCTCCAAAATAGACCATATATTAACCCATAAAGCATTCTTAACTAAATACAAAGGGAACGAAATTATCCCATTCATAATATCTGATCATAGTACACTAAAATTGCAAATCAATGGCAAAAAAACTTGCAAAACCTGCATAAATGCATGGAAATTAAACAACAACTTTCTGAATAACCACTGGGTTATAGATGAAATTTATGAGGAAATAAAACAATACCTATAATACAATGAAAATGCAGATACAACATACTATAACCTATGGGATGCAATGAAAGCAGTCCTAAGAGGGAAATACATAGCAATAAGTAGTCACATCAAGAAAATGGAATGAACACAAGTAAATAACCTAAGGCTACATCTCAAGCTTCTAGAAAAGGAAGAGCAAGTCAAACCCAAAGCTCATAGAAGAGAGGAAATTGTAAAGACTAGAGAAGAAATTAATGCAATTGGAACAAAAAAAAAATACAAAGAATTAATGAATCAAAAAGTTGGTTTTTTGAAAGAATAAACAAAATTGATAAACCCATAGCCAACCTTATCAAGAAAAAGAAAGAAAATACTCGAATCCACACAATAAGGACTGAAAAGCAGGAAATTACTATAGGTCCCATAGAAATTCAAAAGACCATGAACACCTACTATAAAAATTTTTACTCATAGAGGGTGGAAAACACAGAGGAAATGGACAGGTTTCTAGAAACATATGAACTACCAAAGCTCAACCAAGAAGATATAGCAATTTTGAATAACCCAATATCAGCTACTGAAATAAAAAATATAATTAAAAACTTACCAAAAAAGAAAAGCCCAGGTCCTGATGGATTCACAACTGAATTTTATAAAAAATTTAGAGAAGATTTAATGCAAGTACTCCTTAGACTCTTCAATGAAATTGAAAGAGAAGCAGTCCTCCCTAACTCATTGTTGGAGGCAAGTATCACTCTGATACCAAAATCTGAGAAATACCCAACCAAAAAGGAGAACTATAGGACAATCTCACTAATGAACATTAATGCAAAGCTTCTCAATAAAATACTGGCAAATAGAATGCAGCAAATCATTAAGAAGATTATACACCACGACCAGGTCAGATTTATTCCAGGAATGCAGGGATGGTTAAACATACACAAATCAATAAATGTAATACACCACATCAACAGAGCCAAAAATAAAAATCATATGATCATCTCAACAGATGCAGAAAAAGCTTTCAATAAAGTCCAACACCTTTTCATGATAAAAACCCTAGAGAAACTCAGAATAGAAGGTATGTACCTCAATCTCAATAGCATTCCTGTACACAAACAAAAACTCACAGAGAGAGAAATTACAGAAACATCACCTTTCACAATAGCATCTAAAAAAATGAAACACCTAGGAATAAACCTAAATAAGAATGTAAAAGACCTATATGCTGAAAATTATTCTATTCTAAAAATTGAGATTGAAGAGGATATTAGAAAATGGAAGGATATTCCTTTCTCTTGGTTAGGAAGAACCAACACTGTGAAAATGGCCATACTCCCAAAACTGTTATACAGATTTAAAGCAATCCCAATCAAGATACCATCAACATACATTACAGATATAGATAAAACATTCCTAAAATTCATTTGGAAACAGAAGAAACCTAGAATAACAAAGGTGATTCTGGGCAACAAAAGCAAGGCAGGAGGCATCACAATTTCTTACTTGAAACTATACTACAAAGCTACAGTTATAAAATCAGCATGGTACTGGCAAAGAAATAGACCTGAGAATCAATGGAACAGATTAGAAGATGCAAGCACTACTACAAAGACAGTCAGCCACCTTATATTTGACAAAGGAGTTAAATATGTTCCCTGGAAAACAGATAGCCTCTTTAATAAAAGGTGTTGGAAAAATTGGCTTTCCACATGCTGAAGACAAAGAATAAACCTATGTCTAACACCATTCACTAAACTAAAGTGAAATGGAGCAAGGATCTAAATATTAAAACAGAAACACTAAATCTACTGGAAGGCAAAGTAGGTAAAAATCTTGGAGACATAAGGGTAGGGAGAAAATTCATGAATAAAATGCAAACTGCAAGGGAAATACTTGAAAGAATCAACAACTGAGATCTCATAGTATGAAACAGTTTTTGTACTTCAAAAGAAATCATCAACAAAGTGAGAAGAAAACCCACAGAATGGGAAAGAATTTTATCAAACAATCCCTCATACAAAGGACTTATATCTAGAACATTTAAAGAACTGAAAAATATCAAGTCCCCCAAATTCAAAGACCCTCTTCAAAAATGGGCATCGGAGATGAACACACAGTTCTCAGATGAAGATATAGAAATGGCAAATAAATATATGAAGAAATGTTCACCATCACTGGTCATCCAAGAAATGCAAATCAAAACAGCATTGTGATTTCATCTTACCCCAGAAAGAATGGCTGCCATCAAGAAAACAACTGATAACAAATCTTGGCGAGGCTGCGGGGGGGGAAAAGGAACACTTATCTACTTTTGGTGAGAGTGCAGACTGGTGCAACCACTGAGGAAATCAGTATGGACATTCCTTAAAAAACTAGGATTGGAATTTCCATTCAATCCAGCTATTTTCCTCCTGGGTATTAACCCAGAAAAATTGAAAAGGTCATGTCACAGTGATATATGTGCACCCATGTTCATAGCAGCACAATTTGTGATAGCTAAATCTTGGAAACAACCAAAATGCCCATCAATTGCAGGGTGGGTGAGAAATGTGGTATTTTTATACAATGGAGTATGACTCAACTATATAAAAGGATGATCTTGAGGCCTTTATCAGTAAATGGAGGCAACTTGAGAATATCATGATTAGTGAAATAAACAAGACTCACATTAGGAAATGTCACATTGCCTCTCTAGTGTAAAAAATAATAAGATTGGACATAATAATGGTATCCAAAATGTATAATTGATAAGAAAGTATAGTAGATATAATAGATATTGTAATAGTGAAATGGAAGGAAAGTACTCTAAAGGATATAACAGTATATATAGTGTGTAAGATAGATGACTATATTACTGAGCTTTTGTTAGATCATTGAACAGAAGAGTTTGTACTGTCAATGTTTGAGTGTCTAGCCATTTCTTATGCTTTGACTTTGTAACTTTAACAAGTATTGTTAACAATATGTAAAGTATCAACTAGTGATTTTATGATGTTAATTTTTTTGAACTCTGTATTCTACTTTTTTTCTTTTTTCTACTTTGTCTTTCTAATTTTATTTTCTTTCTCTCTTAAAATAAAAAACAGTAAAAAAAAACACTACACAATGTAAGACTTAAAGCATAGTATAATCTCTGATAACAAATGATTTAGAGTATGTTTTGTTGTTGCACTTTATATATTGTATGTTTTAACTTAGTGCCTCAAAGCATCACCTGACACATCATCTTAGAAATGATGAATAGCATGCTTGTAATCCTAGCAGTCAGGAGGCTGAGGCAGTAGGATGGCCATGTGTTCCAGTCCAGCCTGAGCTACACAGTGAGTTCAAGGCCAGCCTGAAATGCGTAGCCAAAATTGTCTCAAAAAAAAAAAAAGAAAAAAATTTCTAAATTATATACAAAATATGACAACTTTAAAATTATGAAAAATATGAAAATTAACAGGCAAAATATTATAATATATATTTAGGATATTATGTGATATTTCCTAAGATTACCATTTTTTTTAGTATCCAATGTGTAGCCTAAATGACACAGTGGGAAATGTGAGACTTAAGAGTAATGAATATAAATTGAAATCCCATTTGTAACTGATTTGTGATAGTTCATTTTGCTAAATCTCAGTATCATCGTTTGTAAAGTAGTACTAATAACTATCTTGAAGAACTATCAAGAAGATCCAGTCTTGAATGCTAAGTGATCCTCCTGCCTCAGGCTCCTGAGCCTGGGATCATAGATATACAGTATTTATACACTTAAAAAATGCATTCTCTGTTTTCTAAAGCATGGGAAACAATTTTTTTCTGTTGAAAAATGTTCTAACTTCTCCTAACCAAGCTCAAGTGACAATGAGACTTCTTTTTTGCAGCTTCTAAAACAAAGACCTTCCTCTTACAAATTCTGTGCCTCAAAGCTGAAGAATTAAGAACAGCAGAGAAGTATTACCTATTATGTCACATCTCAGCAAAAAATAACATGACAGACATAGAATAACTACAAAAATCTATTCAAATGGTATAGGAGAATGAGATAGGAAGCAAATGGAATTCATACATTTACAGGAATCTTTAAATCAACACAGATACATGTTAACAGTTTTTTGATTAAGTTCTAGCTGTGTTTCTTTGAAATGATTGCATAGGCTAGATTTTCACATTTGTATAAGAAATAAAGCACTTAGAGATAGCTTTCTTGGCTTTCTTACTTCCACTATAAGCTTGAGAACAAAAAGTCTTCCTCACTTTTTAATTCCTTCCTGGCTTTTTCATTCAGATATTAAATATTTAGAGACATCTGCTGTAAACTATGTGCTAAGTACATTTAAATACATTTAAAAAATCACAACTTTTTGTTTTAAAACTTTCTCTACTTTGAGTTACTTAAGAAGTTGATACAGGGAAATACCTTTAATTCTTAGAAACCAGTGATGGGAACCTTCAGCATGTATTCCGAAGCAGGCTGTTTGTTATCAGTGAAGGCTAAAAAAGTTTTGCCATCACAGTTAGAAACTCTCTGAAGTTCTCCTAGTGCATCCAAAAGATCCCTCCCACCACACCACCAGGGTCCTGTTCTACTGTCAGTGACCTGCATCTTTTGCCATAATAACATTAGTTAACATGTTTAAGAAGCACTGATCCCACAAAATCCTGTCTGCCTGCTCCAGGAAAAGCTGCCATGTCATTTTCCTAAAAGCTCTCCCACTTGATAAAGCTCACACCTGTGACTCCACACTGCACCACATTAGTCAATCCTTTTTATGTTAATCTTTTTTCCCCACTATTTATACATAGATTTTGCCTTGCTGTTTGTTTGTTTTTCAATCTGTTAAATTCTTCAGGTAAGATTCCAGAATTGCCCATTTAAATGCCAGTAATTTTATCTCCATTCACTGTATCTTCAGCTGCTCCATTTCTCTCAAAGTCCCATACCATTTTTAGTATTTTTTCAGTCATGTTTTTATCTAATGTGAGTGTAAAAGTGACACAGTAATGACATCAGATAAATGTCTGTTACATGAATGAACTTGGTTGATACTTTGTATTTCAAAAAAAGTTTTAAGTTCATGATCAGAAAATATTAATGTAGTCATACAAAATAAAAGTAAATGAATGGTGTGTGTGTGTGTGTGCACGTGTGTGTGTGTGTGTGTGTGTGAATGAGTGGAAGAAATCTCACTGAAATTTAGCAAGATACTATACATTTCTCAATGACCTGATTTCTCTAAGAATATTAAACACTAGCATATGATGCAATTTTTTTTTCTTTCCTAAGATAATTAGGTAAAATGTTCATATGCAAAACTATTTTATTATCATTCTTTCAATCTTACAAGTTTAAACACTAACTTTTGTTTCAAAATTGGCTGTAATTTTCTTGTGCACTTTCTGTCTACTTTAGTAGATATCTTTCATATTTCCTGCCCCATATTAGAATGCAAATTTCAGTTATGATCTTTTTCTAACTTTGACATTTGATCCTGTTCATTTTAAGCCTGGAAATTAACCTTAAAGAAGCTAAGCAGTTGTTAATATTTCCTTTTGTTTCTATATATGATTGAATATTTTATTCAACACAGTCTCCCAAGTGAAAATACCATGGATGATGCAATAGGTATTTTTTTTTTCTCACCTGTAAGTTCAAGTTAGTGGTTGCGGTTCTTGGTGAAGTCTTACTGGTGTGGGCCGGGGATTGAGCTCAGCGCCATAAGTGCCTGCCTGGCAAGTGCAAGGTTGTGAGTTTGATCCCCGGTAAAAAAGTCTTCCTGGTGTGGGGCTAGATGTGCTTTCCCTTTATCTGCACAGGGCAGAGAAGATGGGATACACTTATTTCTTCCTTTCATGGTCAAAACATGGATTCCTCAATGGGAAATCCACCTTAGTGACTTTGCTCAAACCTAATTATTTCCAAGGACCTTGCCTCTAAATACCATCATGTTGTGTGTGTGTGTGTGTGGGGGGGGAGTAGTTAAGTCTTCAGAAAAGGAATTTGAAGGGACAAATATTTAGGTTGTTGTTTGGCTAACGAAGCTACCCATAGAAGAGTATCTATAATGCATAGTAGAAATCTGAGCATTAGACGAGTAAAATTGTCAAGTAGCTAATGTAGCCACAAATGAGACTCTGAAGCCATGTTATCTCTGTAGTTTTGAAGCGTTGAATGGAGATGTCTCACTCTTTCTTCTCAACAGTGGACTGAGGACTATCCCTGCTTAAAAGTCTGTCTGCACACTGTCCTCCTCTAACAGGGTTGTTACTGCTCGGATTCTACCTGCCAACAAGTGGCTCACTCACTCTCCAGAAATTCTCTGTGTCAATATTGTGTGGCACCTGGAAGGAAAGCTGGACTACCCCCTTTTAACTTTCCCCTTTGAATAAAAAGTAAGTTTCAGAAAACCAAGCTTCAGAATTCTGTATTGACTTTCATCTGAGCAAGGAACTTTCAAATCAGTATTGATACTGTCAAGTGATGAGGATAAGAGTAAGATAGCTTAGAAAATAAAAGAATGTAAATAGTAAGCACAAGAATGTCAGTTTAGTTATGAAAGTGTGAAATTATTTTTGAAAGCTATCTTTGATCGTATCTGTGATCATTATATCTTTTATATGCTGGCAAAAGCTTTAAATAGATTTTTCGATGTTGCTCTTGAGTGAATCAATGAATGCATCTGGCTGCTCAAGCTTCTATTTTTGAGAAATAATAAACTATATATAAAATTGTTTGGGGGTACAACATGTGCATAATTATTTGGTAATACAAGAGGATGTTTAACCAATTAAACACTTTTGCACTAGTACTGTTGGGCAGCAACTGCCACTGTGATTACTCTACAAAAAAACAACAAGAAACCAAAAATAATTTTCTTTTTGTCCTAAACATCATATTACTTTCTAGTGAGTTAGTCAACTGTCCTACATCCATTTTATTAACATTATCTTGAGCATACTATATTTCCCTCATTCAACAGTGTCAAGGCTTTTCACTGTGGGTTGTACATTTGAATTTGCCACACAATAGACAATTCCTAAAATAGCTTATAATTTTAATCCATTAGATTAATTGATTTTAGCTGCTGTGAACAGTAGGTATATCATTTTTTGATAATGAATTTTAGTAAAACAAAATATAAACTGAAAAATGATTTTATATATGGCTAACATAAATAGTTGTTTTCATTTTTATAAAGCTCTGGCAATTTTTCCAATATTATATAAAATTCCCTTAAATTATATATAACACAGTTTTTAGACTATTAACTGCTAAAACATATAAATTATTGTAATTTGAAATAATAAAACCACTAGGTTTTGTATTAGAAGTCATGGTTAATCGATATTTTATGTCTTCTAGTTCAACTTCTAGTTTTATAAATCCATTTTAATTACTCACTTTTACTTATTTATTACTCCATTTGTCATTATAGATTTTGTTTCTCCAAAGGATGAAATGCAGGCAAAACACTGAAACATTTGGGTGGAGCGAACCTGCTTACAAAAAGAGAAAAACCTTATGTTACGGCAGAGTTTCCAGAGCTGCTGATTATAAACGAAGCAATAATTTAATTCTTCCTTACTTTTTTTGAAAAAAGTATAATGTTTCACTTAAATTCATTTCCTGGAAGTTTCTTTCAAGTGAACATCTATATTTTTCATATTATCCTTGACCTCTATGATTTGAAATCTCCACCTTGGTTAAAGAAGAGAAATGCAAAGTATATCAGTTTAGCACACCATCAATGATCCCATTAAGAATCTTAGATATAGATACTGGAGTAAAGTTGGGTATTGTGTAAGTTATAAAGACATGTGTGTATCCTGTAGAATTACTGAGATGGCATTATAGGTAGTGTTTGTAGGGTCCTTTCCTAGCCATTTTGTGTGATGACTCAAAGCCAGACTCCTAAAAAGAAAACCTTGAACGTGTGCATATTGTAAGAAAATGTAAACCAGTAACAGAAAAAAAAAATGTCTACCATTACCAGCCTGAGGCTGTATGCTGAGAATGGCATAAGAACACATGAAAGGGATTCTAAGGCTGTTAAATGCTGCTAGACCTGGCTGGAACAATTTTCCTCCTCAGGCAGACACATTTGTGGACCAGTACGCTTCTGGTGCACATGTTAGTTCTTGGAGAGTGTGGAAAGATAGTTTTTAAACTAGTAAATCTGCATGATGGCCAGTGGCAGGGGTGGCAGAGCAAGCACTTCAGGTAGCTCCAACTACCTGAACTCTTGAGAGAGTGTAGGTAACACACAGAGAATCCTGTAGCAGCAGCGCTGCAGTGTGAAGGAGACTGGGACATTAAACTTCCTTAGTTGCCTATAAGAAACGATGCCTTGGTGTATATGAGGAGAACATAAAGGAAGGCCCATACTTCTAGTTTTCCTTCTTTTATCCTTGATGTTACCTACATATCAGAGAAAAAAAGGACCAAGAGTGAGCCTCCAACTTCTTCTAACATGTAATAGCACACAGCATAGATTAAAAAAAAAAAAAAAAAAAAAGATACTGGAAAGAAAGGATTTAAGAATTGAGTTTTTAAAGTCAATGTCTGGTCTTTTTCACTCTGAAATTTATGTGCTATTAGCTAAGCAGGATTAAGGTCATTATCAAAATGTCCAATGGTGAAGGTGCCCAGGTGCCATCCAATCCAGGAACAGATCCTGTTAGGGTAAGTGTGTGTACAGATGGGAGGGCTGAGTGCATTGTCTAGCTGGACTGCTCTAAAAATGTAGCTAAGCTCAAGGAAAGTTAGCTAATGGGAAGGGTCCCCTGTTGAGTAGAACTGACCCAGATTTGTAGCACTTAGATACTCGAAAGAGAAAGTAAAATTGAACAAAGTATCATCTAAATATAGTATGGGAGAATTTTTTGTGTCTGATGTCTAGATTTTAGGTATAAAAGTTCATAATAAAACCAATTCAAGATATTAAAGACTATCAAATTGAGTGTTACTGAAATTAAAATTTTCTGCTTTGTAAAAACACTGAAGCAAGAAATAAAATACATGCCATGTATGCAAGAAACTATGTGAACACCAGGAAGCAAACCTTGCCTCGAAACCAGCACCATGAATGGGCTGCTGCCAGAGTGGGGACAACCAGTCCCAACCCTTTCCCCGTGAGTCAGCACCATTTGAGCACTGCCCCAGGGAGAGAACAAGGCAACACCATGAAACAAGCCCCACCTGGGAACCAGCACCATGCTCAGGCTGCCACTGGAGTAGGAACAGCCAGACCCCAGAGTCTTCCATTGCATGGGCAGGCAAACAAGAAGTACCAGGCTCCACACCCTGTAAGCGACCAGCTGATCAACAGAAACACAGACTGCAATGGTAACTATCGAGGTGAAGTGCAATTGGATGCTTGTGGGGTTGGGTGTTTCACTGACCTTGCAGGTCTGGGGCCAGTGGTCCAACCATCTGTTCAGAGGATAGTGGTACACGGTGTGGCATCTAGCGTGGATCTCCTTCTGAGGGTGGTATCCATTGTTGATTCCCTACTCTTTTGTTTTGAAGTCCTATATCGTCTTCATTATTTGTTGCGTTGGGTTTCATTCTCTTTTGTTTTGCTTGATTATGTTAAATTTGATGACAGGAGCAGCTATTTCAAAGATAGCAAGATATATTATGGTAGCCATTTTGGATTTACTATTGTCTTGTTTTGAAGTCCTTTATTGCATTCATTGTTTTGTTCTTATTGCTTTTATTCTATTATGTTCTATATGATTTTTACAGTGTCTGAAGGTATCTGAAGCTATTTTGAAGACAACAAAAGGCATTATGATAGCCATTGTTGATTTCCTAATGTTTTGAAATCTTGTATCACACTGGTTTGATTTGATTGGTTTCCTTCTGTTTATTTTCCTTCGTGTTATCCTCTTTAACATAATTTTAAAAAGAAATTACATGAAAAATACATGCCTGAAAGATCTTTGTCCAAAAATACAAAAGCTCGGTATTTATAAATAAAGAATTAAAAAAAAATCAAAAGTCAGCCACTCTATGAACAGACATATCATCAAACAAGATACTTAAGAGTCTATAATAACCATGTGAAGAAATAAATATATGACATGATGTTCAACAGTACTTCTCAATAAGAAACAACAAATTAGAACAATGAAATTCCATTACCCACCTATATTAATGTGCAAAACCCAAACCAAAAAAAGAGAAATTCACTATTTCAAATGCAAAAGAGACTACAGAGCCACAGAAACAGTCATTCATTTTTGGTTAAAATGCAGTCACTGTTCAAAACATCCTAGAAGTCTTTCTTTTTTTGTAAAATAAAACAAGGCCTTATCTTATTAACCATCTATGGTACTCTAGTGAGATTTGAAAACTTGTGAAAAATACAAATAGTTGCATTAAGTGTTTATAGTTACTTTGTTATTGCTAAAGCCTGGATAAAATCAATATGCTTTTGCATAAGTCAATAGAGAATACAATTATTGTTCACATAAAGAATTATTTTCACAAAAAAAGAAAGAGAGAAAAAGAGAATTCATACATGTTAAATACTTGGACCAACACCACAAGAGGAATGTAATCATATTGTGTTGTAAACTTATATCAATAAAAATTAAATGAAAAAATATAAATTTATATGGCAGCTATGGTTGACAATATATAGATAGATCTTGCTTTTTTCCAGTCTGATAATCTCTGTTTTAATTAAATCATTTGTTCTTAAAAACACTGCAATATATCATTACATAAATGATTATCATAATAGAATTAAATTTTAAATACTTATTGATAGTGAATGATATCTTTCTGAAAGGCTACATAATATATGATTCCAATTATATGATATTCTGAAAATGGTAAAAATATACAGGCAGTGAAAACATCATTGATTGTTAGTCTTAAGACATGTGTTGGGTATCAAGATTTCAATAGGTAAAATGTAGGACTATTTTTAAAGCTAAAAGTATTCTATGAGACATGGCGAAGGTTAGTTTGTCACTATAATTTGCCAAAATTCATGGAAATTTATATAACAATGTAACTTAATTTATGAAAGTTGTATGTATATACGTGTGTATATATTTTTGCAGTATGGGGATGGGATGTATGAAGTCTTCACACTGAGCTCCAACCCATCATTTCTTTAAAATTTTTTTTTAAATTTTTACTTAAAGAGAAACAAAAGCATGTAAAGGGTAGAGATAATACAGAATTTCAGAAAAAAGATAAACAATAAGAAATCACTAGTTGATAAATTACATATTATCCTCTTAGAAATAGTTGTTCAAGTTACAAAATTAAAGCATACAAAGTAGATAGTCAAACAGTGAGAGTGTAAATGGCTACACATACATGAACCTCTACATGTATTTCTATCCTTTCTGTATTAGAGGGAAAAACAAAACTTAGACAAAACAAAACAAATTCCTATAAAATATGAAACCAAAAAGTCATATAAAACCACAGTACAAGGTGATCTACAATGATTGCTGTGTTGTTTCTTATTATCTTCAATAAAATCACCTATATCATCAGGCATAAATGAATATGCAGTATAATTGAATATAATAGTACATAACAATATTAGTAAAAAATAAAACATTGTAGACAATATAAAACTTCAAAGGCAGGTAATAATGAAACCAGAGTGGATATTCTAGTGAATCTTGTCATCTTAAGTGCAGTTTCCTATACTCTCAGACTTGATACTATCAATCATAACAGCTTTGAATAAAATCTATCAATACAAAACAGTGATCTAACAAACCAGATTTGATTACAATCAGTTATGGTAAAACAGTGTAGTTTTTACAGAGCTTTAGATTGACTTAATAGGAAATTAAGGATGATTACTATACTATATCCTTTTATTTTGGGGATTACTGTTTGTACCCTCAAATCTAGTACAGGTAGAATGACTGCAACAGAATATAATGCATCTAAGCAGAGTAGTGTGAGTAATGTGGGTTTTTAAATCCTGGTGCACTATTAACAATATAGTGTATCAAGGTCATCTATGTTGGAGATTATAGCCAACCTTCTCTGCCTCATTTCTGCTATGCTATTTTTCTGCCTGTTTGTCTACCTTTCTCCTTCATTCTACTTCCTGCCCCCCTCAATGAAGCCTTTCTTCCACTGTTCCTAAAATCCTGGTACTTTTTTGCCCTCTCTCTAGAATGTCCTTTAGTATTCTCTGTAGGGTTGGATTGGTGGTCACAAACTCGTCCAGTTCCTCTTTGTCATAGGAGCATCTTGTTTCTTCATTAATTTCTAGTGAAAGTTTTGCAGGGTACATCAATCTGGGCTGGAGGTTATTTTCTTTCAGGGTTTGGAATATTTCACTCCAAGCTCTTCTTGAACTGATGGTCCGTGTCAAGAAGTCAGCCATGATCCTGATGGGCTTACCTTTATAGGTAATCTGTTTCTTTTCTCTGACAGCTTTTAATATTCTGTTTTTATATTGAATTTCTGGTACCTTGATTATTATATGTCTGAGTGTAGATCTGTTTTTGTTGTAGGTGGCTGGGGTTCTGTATGCCTCACATAACTGAATGTCATTTTCTTTTCCCATGCTTGGGAAGTTTTCCACAATTATTTCCATAAAATAATTTGTAATTCACCTATATGTATTCCTCCTTCTTCGTTCACATTTCTTATTCTTAAATTGTAGATTCTCTTATCATCTTCTAGCCTTTGTATTGTTACTGCCTGTTTCCTTGTTATTTTTAAGAGAGCTTTCCTTTCATAATCACACATTGCAAACTTGTCTTCAAGTTTTGATAGTCTATCCTTAGTTTCTTTTAAGGTGTTTTGCCAGCTTTCAATGGAATTTTTAATTTCCTGGTAGTCTCTTTGAATCTGCTTCATGTATTCTATATTTTCTTTATATTCTTTATTGAATGTTTCCCTCCTTTTTTTGTATTCCTCCCTTCTACTGTCTGTATCTTCCTCAGAGATACTCCCTGAGAGCATTTCTTTTACTACTCTACTCATATCTTACTTTACCTGATTTAATATTTCAGTTTTGAGCTTGTCTACAAGGTCCCGAAGATATCTTTTAATGCCCATTGAAGCCATGCCTGCTGTTGCATGTTTGCTGCCCTCAGTTGCCCATGTTTTTCCCTCTCCTGGATTAGGGCTCTCAGGGTTCTGGGCTGGGGGCCTCTTCCTGCCTCTCTCTCTCCTGTCATGGTCCCAGCTTCCTCCACACAGGTCACATTGCAGGTCCCAGCCCCCTTTCCTGTTGGCCATGCCTCCTCTGAAGCATGCTTGCGAGGGTCCTCCCCCCTCTCCTGACTGCTCTTATCACTGATGTACAAGCAGCAGTGGCCTAAGCCTGCCCCTCCCCACCAGGCCAACCAAACTGCAGAGGCCTTCCCCCGGTTAGTGCTTGCTAGGCACAGGGAATCGATTTGGGATGGCTTATTGGGTCCCAGCCAGGGGCACTGCCCAGTCCAAGCAAATCCCATGAATCTGCTTTGGTGAGGGAGGAACCAACTGAAGTCACTGTTGCTCCCAGTTCAGGCTCCTCCTGCCAGATTCCAACATGTCCCCCATTTGATCGCGCCCTGCCCGTGGGGGGGGTGTGTGTCCCAATCCCTGCACTGACCGTGGATTAATGAAAGTCCTTTTTACCAGCTCCGCTCTCTGTTAGGCTCACCAACCCCCAACTTCAGCGCTGCTCTGCTTCCCGTGAGTTGTGGTGGGAACGAGTTTGGATGGCTCTGCCGGCCGTGGTGGATTCAGGCTAGTGCAAATTCAGTCCGCTGCAAAATTGGTGGGTCACAGCGAAAACACTGTGTCCAGCTGTTCCAGTTGTAGTCCCAACGTATTTGAAGAGCTTTTTTATGTTTTAATTTCTTCCTGTGTCAAGAGGATCCATCTCCCTCTGTCTGGGTCTCTCCAGGGTGTTTTATTCTGGCGTATGAGTTATTTTCCTGGAAGGCTCTGTTTTTTGTTGCTCACTGATCGGCCATCTTGTCTTCCTCTCTCTCTTTTACATTTTTGCTCAGATAGACTCTTAGTCACTGAATTGCTGAAACAAGGCTCAAAGTTGCAATTATTCTGCCTCAGCCATCCAGAGTGCTGATATTACAGACACTCAAGTTTTGAAATTCATTTAACATATGGAACAATACTGAGAAGGAAAGCAGATTGAGTCAAGGTTATCAAAATATATTAAAACCATATGAAATAATCTCACAATGGTAGATAAGAAGAAATAGTACTTATCTAAGTAACTCAAAATTAGTTCAGTATGTAAATTAAATCAAAACTGTATGGTGAAGAATTCTGAAATTGAAATACATACATAGAGGAATTGAATATTTAAGATAGTGAATAGCAAATAGTGCAAGCAAAGCTTTTCACAGGAGTAGGATTTTACAGAAAAGCAATGAGAGAAGGTTAGAATGATCTATGTTTCATAGATTAGAGTTTGAGACAGTAAGGTTAATTTTAGACTAACATAAGCACACAAGATAGCAGATAAAAACATGAATGTTCATAGACTCATGTTGGGTCACTTACACGCACATATATTTCACATTTCTGTCTAGCCATGTGTCCAGAATGAATGACCAACCAGTGGCACACAATGTGCCAAGCATCCAGATTATGGATTTTATATTATTTTCCTATACAAGGTGAGCCTGAAACATCCTTGAAACATTCTTGAAAGAAAGCACTTCTCACAAAACCAAAATAAAATATACAGACAAAACTTTCAAATAAATTGGAGAAATAAGATGCCAGGTGACAAGTGAAAGAACTCTCTATAGCCAAAGCTGAAGCTATTGTTAGTATTACTTTAGTAGTGTGGTATTGGACTATAACCTGAATTATAAGCCAAACACTTACTTATGCTGATATCAGTGGATAAATAAAAAACTGAATAAATAGCTGGAAAGAAATAAAATAAGTAAATACACGATGCTGTGTAATTCTAAATAATCTATGTGCATACTCTGCCAGGAAGGAAAGGGAGTACTGCATTCCCATTTTCAGTGTGGTCTGTTCACTATGACTTCCACTCAGAGGGAAAAGAACGGTGGGCAGTATCACTACGGGGACACCTGACAACTGATGCTTCAGTCAGGTGATCAGGGTGCAAGGCAACAATCATAAGTCATATTGGTAGCTTGCTCCCTGGTTATTATATGACAAAAACAGCATTCTGTCTCTATGATCTTCCTTCTTCAAATCCATAACTGTGTTCTGAGAAGAAAAACATCAGACAAATTGGACCTGAGAGGCAGCTTAGAACATACGTAACTGTAATTACTCCAACTCTCAAGCACATCAAAAGCAAGGAAGGATAGATTGTCACAGCCAAGAGAAGCCATGTCACCTAAGGGTAATGTATCCTTGAAGGAATCTTGGCAAGAGAAGAAAATTGCACTGTATAAAAACTAGGTAAGTCTGAATAAACCATGGGCTTTACTTGAAATAGCATATCAAATTGGTTCATTAGTTTTAAAAAATACACTTTAGCAATGTAAGATATAATTATAAAAGACTTGGACAAGGGATATGTGAGTACTCTATAGAAGGTTTTCAGTTTTTTCTGTAATTCTAAAATTGTTTTAGAAATTAAATCATTTCTTTGTAAAGATAGCTTTGGCAATATGTATGGTATTTAAATACTTGGTCAGTCATTCTGTGGACTTCCTGAAGAATAAGAATGTATGACTGAGAACTAAATAGAGGAAATATGGATAAAAGGAAACAGTATATTCAAATAAGATAGAAGGATTTTTTCTCTATTTTCCACATCCCAAACTCTGATATGTTATGAAAGGTTAGATGTATTTTAAATAAACTATACACTGTGCTTCAAATAGATTAGATTCTTTTATCCTTATGGTAGACATAACATAAATACACAAAGATAAAACATTATAATTGAAGGCGAGGTAATTGGTTTTGTTTACTCCTACAAGCACAGGGTTTTGGGCAATTAAAAAGTTGTGTAGGTTTTTATTTACCTACACTTTTATATCAGAATTATTACATATGCCTAAATTATTTCCTAATCTTACTGTCTATATTATTTCTTTGACTCTCCTAAATTAATTATGGAGTAGCAAAAGGAAGTATTTTAGAATCCACCGTATATTTGGAAAACAAAAGTGATTCTTAAAGTGATGTCAGTGCACATTAATAATATAGGAATTTAAATTTATATCCCTAGATCTGGCAGTCTCACAGTGAAAGTAATTGTGCAATTGCAGCTATAGAGTCTGATTTGCTGTCACAGCAGCAGAAGTGGAATCAACATTTCTCAGATGTGAATGTAAAGTAAATGCTGCTAATTCTCTATTTTAGAACCCCCTTTCATCCCTTTGTGTCATAGAGAAACAATGCAGTAGAAGGCCACCAATCCACCATGATTGGTTCTTGGCTTATTTTCTCCAATCATTATCACAAAGCTAGGGGGTTTATTTTGACCATGAGAGCAGATGATTTATTATTTTGAGGCTACAGAATGAGACAGCTGAAATGGTTTTGAAATGGAAATTGTGACATTTACTGTGGGAGCAATGATCTTATATAGAAGCCAGGTGGTGACTGTTTACCATTCAGACAGATGGAGGTCCTGCAGTGGAGTTATTTTTGTAGGTGTGTGCTTTGCTTTCTCCTAGAAAAATTAGCTTAAATAATTCAAGCTACATTTTTTATTTCCATGCTAGACTTGGGGCTTTGTACAAAATTAAGTATTAAAAGATATTTTTTCTACTGCATAAAATGCAGTTCTGTGTGTATGGATTTCCTTTCAAGTCACTGCAACAGTTTTAGTCATTTCAAGTTTTTATAACACCATAACGAGCATTTAACATGACCAAATGATAATAAGGATCCCATGCAACTACAATTATAAAGATTTACACCAATAATGTAATAAACATTTGTTTCAAGATAATTCCCTAAAATTGACTTCCTATATATCTTTTAGGTACCTTGGACATTATGGCAATATTAATTCCCCTGAGATAGTCAGCCTGTTTCCTAGAACCCTATGGCAAACTCTATTGTTAAATATTTAACTGAAGAGATCTTTTCATGTTATTAACTAATTTACTCTACGAAGTGATGTATTAGCACCTATTTTCTAGTTTTTGCACGTATACCCTGTAGTTATGATCTAAATAGATGAAAGGAATGGCTGTACTAGAAAGAAATTGATTTTTCTAACCTAACCATTGTGGGCAAATGAAACTGAAGATGATTTTATACATCATAACTTCATTAATCTCACAAAAGACCAGACCTTTTACTTTACAGCTTTCAAGTAATAATATCTTTTTTGTAACAGGCAGGACTGAGCAAAGTCCATGCCAAAAAAAAAAAAAATGTCTGGTCGGGGGAATAAGATGAAATTAGAAACTATCCTTGAATAGTACTGTAGTCTCAGCTCATATACCCAACAGGACAGCTGTTAAAACTTATTCAAAAAGCATTATATTCTTGGGAATTATGGAGTTTCCACCTTAACCCAAATGGGAACTTACTTTCTAGATGCATTAAAACTGCTTTTCAATACACTTCCAATATATTTCATCCATTCCAGGTTCTAGTTTCCAGTTGCTTTCTCTTAAAATAGTGAAATATTTCTTTTTCTTTCCTGACCTTGTGACATAGAGAAACACTTGTTATATAGTAAGTAGTTAGTATTTAGCTTAATTTCATTGAAATGTGAAATGTGTCATTTAATTTATGTTTTCATTTATTCTACTCTCCTTACACAGTTTCCTTAGGTCTTTAATTTTAACATAAGCCTACTGTATTGCTAGTGTCAGATTTACACTGATGAAGACTTCTTTCCTACAATCATTATGTCCAGAGTGTGCTCAGACTAAATATACTCCATCTTTCCATCAGTTATCTACTTTCTTTTGAGAAATATTTTTAAAAAATTAAACATAAGGAACATAATCTTAGGTAATTTTAAAAGGCATTTCAATAAATATTAGCAAAGCATTTTGCCTATATATGCTGTATGCTTTTGTTTATAAAGTACATCATTTTGGAATTGAAAAGAATAGAGAATTACCTATTACAATATGTATTTTTTAAATATACGACTAAAAGCAAATACCTTTTGTTCCATCTAGCAACAGCTTTCAATGACTTAAACATTACTTCATAATAAATTTCTAGAACAAACTATTAATAATACATAAAGTTGTGATTGATATACAAAATAACACATATATGTGTGTATGTATATATATATGAATGTGTGTGTGTGCATGTGTGTGTGTGTGTGTGTGTGTGTGTGTGACCAAAGATTTTCTGACAAAATTGTTTTCCGTACTGATCTCTCCTGATCTTCTTAGGATTCACATCAGTCTTGGTTTCTTTTCTCTCATTGCTGAGACACAATACCTGACACCCAAAATCAAGGAAAGAATGGTTTATTTAGCTCACAGTTTGTGGAAGTTTCAGTCCATAATTAGCTGGCCACAAGGCAGAGTGGTGTGGCTCAGGGGCAGCCCTTGATAGCGGTGACAGGTAACAAAGACAACAAGAACAAAAAGGGGAGAGCATGCTTCCTGCCAAACTTTGTGTTGTATGCCAGCTTCCTGCCCCTGGATGTGTGATATAGTACTCACACCATCAATCCTAGCACTAGACAGTAAACTGATCACTAATGTTAGATTCAGCCAATTTCAAAGGGCTTCTATCTCTGATTGTTTATTAAACCTATTTAATAAGTCTCTTGCATACTTATTTTTTTCAGAAAAGAAGCTCAGTTGAGATGCTTCAGTGCCAGTCTGCAGTGGAAGGTTAAAGAACAAAGTGGCCTCAAAACCGATGCCCAAAGGAAATGGCAGCAACAGGAAACCCAGTCTGGAAGACTCAAGCTCTTCAAAAAGAACATGGTTCCATCTTCTCCTTATCTCATTCAGGATACAAACCTGTTTATTGGTGTAACCACAACTGTTGAGTCTTGCCCTTCAACTTGCTGAACTATGTGTTGTCATCTGAAGACACACCCAGAACTGTACTGATCTGCTAGGCATTTTTGTTCTATTCATGTTGACATCTCATGATAAATGTTCACCAGCCCTTGTAAATTTGAGAAATAGACACATCTCCTTAAACCATAAGCGATCTCCAGTTAAAATGACAAATTTTTAAGTATTCCTATCTTGCTTATAAATGGAAACACTAGTTCCTTTTGCAAAATGAAGGCAAAGTTTTTCTTTTGGTGATACTCACTCTTCCCTATATAATATAAATATTTTATGTGGCCTTATCAACATTTTAGTATTAATATTATCTATCAATAATACATCTCAAAAAACCATAGGTATGTCCTCAAGATATGTTCACATATACAAAACAATATTTACAAACTAGGAAAGAAATGTTCATGACACTTATAACTACCATTTCTGCAAGTGCTCATACAGTCATAGCTGGAATTCAAAACTAATTTCTTCTACTCATTCTTTATTTGTCTGGCTTTTAGCAATAAACTCAGCAGATATTGGTTCTTTTCCTTAAGGCATAGCTCATACCTTCATTAATAAAGATTTTGGACCATTTGCCATCCTGCCTGAGTTGAGTTGTTTTAGTGTCTCATTGACCTTAATAACAGAGCATGACAATATTAGGGGACACCCCATGGGATCTCCTTCACCTCAAACATGTTTTTCTTGTCTCCCTTGGGTAATAGCAGACCACTTTCCCTGTGGTAGTTTGATTAATCATTCCAACCAATAGTGTAATTTCAGTTTTAGTCCGTTGACTCAGACACTGCAAACTCAAAATGGCCAAGGGAATGAGCTTCTGTGTCAGTTAAAACACTTATTTTTTGCCTCATGGTAGAAACCTTTCACCCTTTGAAACTAAGACTTCTAGACAACAGGGAATAAATTCAAGAGAATAGGAAACACACTGTATGCAAGTGGGTCATTGGGGATAATGATAAGAGGTATTATTTCCATTTCCTTTCCTTGATCCCTGGACCGAAAATCCTAACTATGGGAGAAATAACTCCATACATTGGATGATGATTCAGAGCAAACACAGCCTTCTGGAGAAACTTGACCTAGCACTGAAAAGCATTACTACCCAGCTTGCTCTGTAACTGTACCTTTGAAAGGCTTTGTATTAATAACATTCACAATTTGAAGGAGGAGAGATTTATTTTGCTCACATTTTCCAGTGAGGTTAGTCAATGTTTTGCTGGCTGCACAGCAGAAAGTGCATTGGAGGAGGACCTGCTGAGAGCCATTAAAACCACAACAACAAGGGAGCAGAGAGAGCAGCAGATCCAGGTAGAATGAAATTTTCCAAGGTCACATACATAATGGCTTGATCCTTCCAACCAGGTCCCCCTTCCAAATCCATGATGAGACTGGGGAAACAATTTAGATCCATGCCATAACATTTCACTTCTGACTCCTAAAAGCTGAATTCTATCCCATTATTTAAAATTTAGTTTTCCCATATATGTGAGTCTCCAAAGATTTATAAATACTGAAAAATTCCAAGTTTAAAATTTTCTTCAATCATGAAAACAAACTCTTAAAACTAATAAAATGTTAAATATTTGCAATTCACAATGACAATGTATACACATTTCCATTCCTAAAGGAAGAAGTAGGTGGGGAGTAAGGAATAGAATCAAAGAAAGACTGAATCTTAGCATGACAGGCTTTAAATTCTGAAGCTTATGTCCATCTTCAGGAGCAGAATGTGTCAAAATGTGAGCTCCAAAAGAGTTGTGTAGGTGTGCCCCAATGGCCTTACCCTTGCAACCAAGGTGAGTTCTCTCTTGGACTTGCAAAACCCCCTGACTTCAGTCCTTCTCAAAGATGATCTGTATTTGGGGTACTTTAATTCCTGGGTCTCCACTGATCCTTTGGCTTCACTCCAAATTAGCTTCACTGATTCAGCATTGCTCTCTCCTGGTCACATAGTTTTCCAGGCCATCTTTAAAATCTGAGTAGAAGCAACTCATGACCCCATAACTGTAGCATTCTGCATGCCTGTAAAAGAAGCACCAAGTGTATTTTATAAAAATCTACAACCATTTCCATGGGCCACATTTTGAGTGGCCTTTAAATGGCTGAATTTCTGAGCACAGTGAAATGAACCTAGTGGAAGCAATCTCCTAAGTGGTACTTTTAAAACTTGGCTTGGGGTCTCTCCTCTTAAATAAAATAGCTACTCTTTTGAACCTTTGAGATTGTGATGAGTGGGTTCTTACTCATTCCTAAGAGGCCTACAAGTGGTATTTTTAGTGTCCTGATACAAAGCCCTTGACAGTTTTAATGTTAATCTACTCAGCAATCATGCTCATCACAATCCTAACCCTATAGACAACTCCTTTCAAACCAACCAGTAACTTTTTCGTTATCATTCAGCACCTCAGTTTTTTCTCCTGATTTTTGCTGTACAGTGACTTAAAGCAGTTGGTGGTACCATGCCACAGCCCCAAAACTGACAATTGAAATTTTTTCCAACCAAATAAAATAGCTCACCAGCTTTAAATCCAGCCTCAGACAAAATATTAAGACATGATCGAAATATAGACAAGTTCTTGGTTGCATATGACCTTTAGTCTACTTGTCAACAGAGTCCTCATTGCTCTCTGAAACTTCATGAGTTTAGACTTTACTGCTCCTCTTCCTGTTAGGATTCTGGTGTTCTCAGCTCTGAGCAGAAAGCTTCACTAATCTTTGCTACAGAATTTTCAGGCTTTTCTAAATGACATCTGAAAACCTTTCTAAACTTTCCCCACAAACTAGTTCCAAAAACTTCTGAACCACATGGTCATTATAGTCGTAGCAACAATGCACTTCTAATACTAAAATAATTATTAGTCACTGTTCTAGGGCTGTCACCCAGTACTTGACACTAGCAACTTAAAGGAAGAGAGGTTTAATTGGTTCACAGTCCATGGGCCCAGGCCATGGATGACTGCCACCAAAACAGAAAAGCACTGAAGAAAGGAAGAAAACTGCTCATTCTGTGTCATGCAAGAAGCACAACAGAAGAGGAGTCACAAATAGAGAACGCCCTTCTATTCTTCCTCACAGTGATTTACCACAGCTAACCAGGATTTGTCTCTGAACACAGAGTTTGGGGGAAATTTTGGATCTTAACTTTAACAATAGCCTTGTCTATATGAATATATATAGTCATACATGTGTGTGTGTGTGTGTGTGTGTGTATATTCCTAACATAACTGAAATGTTACTTCTTAACAAATATTTTAGACTCTTTTAAGACATAAATGCAATCATTATGTACTGAAAATATGGAACACTGAAAGCATAAAAAATGAAATAAAGTTTGAAAACAAGTGAATTGTGTGATATTTTGTTTAACAAGACAAACTATTAAATAAATCACTGGTGAGATACAAATCTTTGGTGCAATTATATGTATTTTGTATTACCATAAATATAATTCATATTTCTCTAATAAATTAGTTCTGAAATCTATACCAGGTCTTATTGCACTGAAGTCATGGATTGAGCCATCTGTGTTCCTTTATGGAGAGTATAAGAGAAAATGTAATTTTTTGCTCATTGAAATTGCTGACACAGCTAATCCCATGGGGCTGTGGGTCCCTCTTCCCTTGCTGGCTCTTAGATTCCAACCACATTCTTAAACAGAGGGCTCACTTTGTTTACCTTCATAACCACCAGTAGCAGGCCAGTCTCTCACACAGGAATGTCTTCTCTCTCCTTCCTCATTTTCCTGGTATTTTCTCTTTCTCTTCTTTCTTTTCCATTTTAAAAGTTCCATGTGGTTACACTTGGTTGAGTAGCTATTCAGGATAAATATTCATCTGAAAGTTCAGAGTTTTAGACATATAATGTCTCATTTTGTCATTTAATACTATATATTCACAAATTTTTCTAATATTAGGATATGGTTTTCTTTGGAATTATTCTGTTATAACTGTATACATAATGACACATTATCTATTACATATTCATGTAATTTTAGAAAGCAATTTCTAGCTAGGGGTTTAGCTCAGCAGTGTAGGTGCCTGCCTGGCAAGCATGAAGTTGTGAGTTAGATCCCTGGGGGCAGGGGGGAATCCCAAAAGATTAACAAATGAAAATAAATATATTTTAAAAAAGAAAGAAAACACTTTCTAATTTTACCATGAAATAAGACAATTTTTCATGACAATTCATTCTATTAAAATTCTTATGAGATAATGACTTTATATACAACATAAAAATGTATATATCGCTAATAGTGGAAATTATGATATTATCATATTAAAGGCATAACTGGTCATCACAATTTATTTTATAATTATATATAAATCAAATTAACTTGACCTTCTTGAAAACTACTTTCCATAAGTATACTGAAAAGGAGAAATGTGTCTTTATCCATGAGTAGAACAGGTAAAATATTAGGTTGCTATAGGAGTCCAGGCTTTATTGGAAAGAATTAACAAATGGAGTTTTAAAATTTGAAAATAAATACATAAACAAAATAGTTGAAAAACTTAAATTTATTTTGAGGAGATCTGGAAACAAATTGGGATTTCAGGAAAATATAGGAGAGATTCTAAAGGTGTACTGCTGCATTTTGTAATGAAATAAGATTATTAAGAATTAAAAGTGTATTTTGAAAAAAAATCACATACTAAGTAATTGAATTGCCATTCTTAGGTTATATATGTATATATCGTTATACATATGTAAAATATTCATAAATGTATATTTGTCTTTTTATATTTACATTTAAATTTATTGAAAAACATGAAAGTACATAAATCTATGTACATGAACTTGAAATTGACATGGTTCTAGTTGTTTGTTATGTATGTTTATATTGGAAAAATGAGTTTTAAATTCTACGTAATGATGTGTTCTCTAAGATTATTAAAAATATAATGGACAAAATTATATTTCAATAACTAAAATTTTAGCGTTTTGAAGGCATAGTGATGTATTATATGTGCACATGTGTTTATTCATATGCGTATATTCATATACATATATGTATTCTTCACAATAAGTGATTTTGGACAGAAATAAAGTAATGTTATCCAATGTACAAAAAACACTCTATTTATTCAATCATTTCTCCTTATAAGTTCCTCAAGGAATTTTACATATCAGGAAAATGAAAAGTAAGAAGAAAGAAACATTTTATAGTTATATGTCTTACAATAAACTGTAGTGTAGGAATATTTGGTACTTAAACTAAATCAGATGGTTTTCTAAATTTCTTAATTTCTAAAGCAATAACAACTATGTGACTTCTGAATCTAACAATCCATATTGCAGTCTCATTTTTAACTTAGGATAAGAAAAAATGTCCACCCACTGTGCAATATCTAAGGAACAACTTTTAAGTAGAGCTAATCAATGTACCATTACTTACTTTTCATGCATCAGCAATAGGTAAAAAAGATTGCCATTAATCATATTTCTTTCCTTGCATACAGTGAGGTAACTATACTATTGGTACTATTAATAATAACTAAGAGGGAAAATCTACTCATTTAACATTCAGTGGTAAATTTCATAGATTAATATCATAATAATTGTAGTTAACAAAATAAAATAGATATAATTGTATGTCAGCTACTGCTTCTTTTAAAAAAAAAATACAGAGCTCATACAAAGCAGTCCTAAATTAATCCAGAGCAGTACATTACAAATGTAACACCTCAATGAATGTTTTAATTTAAACCCTGATCTGATATTTAAATTTCACAGTTTTTTCACCTCTTCCAAATAAAATTTGACCTAATGTAATATTGATAGTAACCTTCTATGTGAATATTTTAATATATATTGTGACACTGACTCTGTGTGAATTGTGGAATAATAAATTAGGGCACATTTTAAATGATGACAAAAAAGAGTTGTATGTTTGCCAATAACATTAAAAAGAATTCAGTTGTGACATTTTTATGAGGAGCTGCTTCATGGTCTAATATTCTTATGTATTCTTTTACACATAGTCTAGTATAAAGCACTACAAGTAGACATCATCTAGTGCTGCATTTTCAAATATATGTGATTCACTCAAAACTTCTATCAGAATTCTCTTATAAGCACATGCTCTTAGAAACTTGCAGTAGAAGTTTGTTATGAATGATAGAAAGTATACACAGGAAAATTTATTTCAGAAAAAATTTATTGATTTGGTATCATAAAAAATTCACACACAAAAAAAACTTATTTGTTATTCTAGAAAATGTTGTGAACTTAACACTCCACATTTTCAAGTAGCAATGAAAGAGTGTTTGTTTTATATATTATTTTATGGATATTTCAATGCCATATTTTGTTAACATAAATATGATCTGTCTGTTTACTCAGTGAATTCCCTAACAATAGGGTTTACTGTTAATTCATATTTTTCTTCCTAACATATACACTTTCTAGCTTACAGCAGATATGCAATAGTAATTTCATTATAAATTTTATAACAGGGGTTTTCCTTTTTGCATATACCTTTTAAACCCTAATTAACAAATTAATATACTTACTTATCAAAAACTTGTGTTTATTGAAAGCTTACAATGTGCAACAGTTTGTGGCACAAGGAATATGTAGAATTTATATCTTTGGAGTCAAAGTAGAAAAACAATTCAGGTACAACAGGAAGAAAACCACGATTAGGGATAGTTAAGACATATATTGTAACACACATAGTGACACAAATCAGGCAACATCAAGGCACGGAAGTATATTTTTAAGAGGAATATATATATATATATATATATATATATATATATATTTGGAAAATTATTTGTAATAAAGTAAATACGTCATCAAATCTGTGCATTAAGAAACTTAATCTGGTAATGAAATATAAAATGTATATGAGAAATAAAGAATAGAAGCAGAGATTCAGAGATAACAATTCTACCTATTTTGCAACCTGGGGTACTAAACCCTTAACAACAATAGTGGAAAATTAAGAGGAAAGTAGAGAAAATTACAAAAATTATAACAATAAATTTTATATAAAGTAAGGGGAAATGTGGGGAGATAGAACCAACCACTAGATAGTTAAAAATAAGTCTTCAGAGAAATTATATTTAGAATTTTATTTAAGCAAAAGGAATGATTCATGAATTGGATGGTAAACTGGACAAAAAATGGGTCCCGAATTCTTCAGCTCATCACAGGTGTAGGCTACATTTCTAATCAGAGAAAGTTCTATGTATGTATGTCAACCAGGAAGTGACTGCAGAAACAGTCTGATTGCCTGTAGTTAACATTGCTTTGTATGGTCCTCTTTCAGAAGTTTTCAGCATCTAATTGCTGAGAGATTTCCCCTTTATCGTTGGTCAAGACTAAGTTTCTTGTTACACAAGATACTTTCAGGTCATTTTCCAGGCTTTCATACATCAAGTCACATTGCAGTTCAGTGTGTATGAAGAAATCTTTGCACCAAGCTTGTGGAGACAGGTCTAGACCAAACTTAAATTCAGTACCTTCCACGTTTATATCATCATACAGATATTAAATTGAACTTTTAATCTTTTTCACCACTTTGGGAATGTAACATATGACATTTTTTCTTCAGTCACAAGGCAAATAGCAAATCAAGTAGAAAGAGAACAACAAAAAAAAGATAGTTGACTGAGTTTACATATATTTTTTTCTGAAGTTATTTACTGGCTGCTTGCTAGCAGAAAATACTCCACAAGGTGTGAAATTTAAGCACCTACATGGCTAAATAATAAAATAAAGCATTCCATCTTTACCTGGGCTACATTTATATGGTTTGGCCATTGGAAGGTTTTCTTGTGCATATCCCCAATAAGCACCTACATGGCTAAATAATAAAATAAAGCATTCCATCTTTACCTGGGCTACATTTATATGGTTTGGCCATTGGAAGGTTTTCTTGTGCATATCCCCAATTCTAACTCTTATTAAGAGGTTAGATTCCATTTCCTAATATTATAAATTTTAATCACTTCTGGTAAGATATCTGGACTGCAGAAGCATCAGGGACTATCTTAGAAAGGATTTATATCATTAGTTACACAAGCAGTAATTACATGTAGTAACTTAGACTGAGTAACAATTGGAGCCAAATTTCTTCCTCTGTGCTTAGTTTTGTCTTTGTATTCATATTATTGTTTCTAGTGATTCCTGCCCTTCTTTGTTACTAAGTAATGTGTGTTAAATTTATGAATTAACTAAAATAGAATGAAGCTAGAAGTTTGTTTTATGCTTTCAGATGTGTTTATAGAAATCAGCACACTCCATCAGAAATACCATGCTTCACTTTTTAGCATTCTGGATGCAGAATTCTTCACTCTACATCTTACAGTTAGGAAAATGAAAGATTTCCACTGTTAAACTATAAACTGAGCTGCAATAAAATTTTAATGAGTTTGAGCAAATAATAATTCATGAATTGTGCAACACCAAACCCCAAATTGAAGAAGTACGAGAAGACTTCTAAAGGTAAATGCAAATATAAGACAAAAACTTTTTAAAATAAAAAGAAGAAAACAGCTTTTTTGTTCATAGTTATATGCCTATCCGGTAGGAAATTACCGAGTTATGCACACAGTTAGCAACTTTGGATTGCTAAACTAAATTCTATTTCTATTTTTCTTTAATATAGACAGTTAATTGGAAAAACTCCAAATTAAGTTTCACTACTGTTTTGAAATAAAACTGGGTTAATATCACTCCCAGAGCTGAGTTTTTGTGCTTAGACATTTTTCAGGAATGATTTCCATTTAATTTTACCTTTTTGTGTGCTAAAGATTCAAGTTTTGCAAATTAGAAATATAGAGATAATGGTATCAGGCTTATAAGAAAAAGTCTCAAAAACTGCATTTTATCTTAGCTCCAAATCGTCTTCATAGGTTCCTATAACTGCCTCCTACAGCACAAACCTACCCATCTTTGAAATAAGCTCATTGTTACAGATTGGAAACTGGTGGTCAACTTAACACCATCAGAATTAAATCACCATGGTGCTGAATATAGATGTTTCACCTGAGGAAAGTTGCCAGCATAGAGACATGGAGAAGGAGAAGAGAGGCACTGAGGCATTGTGGGTTCTCCTACATGTTGCTGTTTGAGCCATTGATTCTCCTGGAGAAACTCTGGTCCTTACGTCGAGTACTGCCTCCTGGCTCTGAAGGGAAAGATGTGTGCTGCTTACTCACCAGGATGAACTCGTCATGCTGGCTTCCTGGCACGTACTTGACTGTGCTTATCTCAGAGGAGCCCAGGGCCTCCATGTCGCTGATGGTGGCTGTGGTGCTTTTCAG
Organism: Hydrochoerus hydrochaeris; assembly: GCA_004027455.1. Taxonomy (NCBI): domain Eukaryota; kingdom Metazoa; phylum Chordata; class Mammalia; order Rodentia; family Hydrochaeridae; genus Hydrochoerus; species Hydrochoerus hydrochaeris. Next base: position 58,282 of record PVLA01002435.1, read on the forward strand.
GACAGTCCTGGTCTTTGTTGTGACTGTGAGTTCTCGGCTCAGTGTAGAACCCTCAACCACTAGCATAGCTCCTTCACCCTGCTGGCATACACTTTCTAGCTTCCACTGCTGACCTTTGGGCCTTCCCAGCATGGATCTGTAAAAGAGACTGGCATGAGTCTTTCTTGTGGGCTCTAGACCTCCAGTGGGATTCATGGGAGGCATTGCCATAAGCTGTGAGTCTTCACCTAGACTCATGTAAGACATTGCTTTGGGATTCAGACCCTTGGCTAAATATTCTGTGTCTTTGGTGTTGTGGATAAATTTCCTGAAGTTTCTTGTGTTAACTCTGGGTGACCATCATAAAATAATATTATAATCTCCATGTCTTGATTTTAATTGTTCTCCTCACAACCCCTGACTACAACACTCAAAGATGGAGAGAGAAGAAATGAAGCCAGCAAAAAGTAACAGGAGAAGATAAAGGAAATGAGAAGAGCCACCTTTTTCCATTTTTAGATTCCTACAAGACGCTTTGAATGTCACCCAGTGCTTAACTGACTATGGTCATGCCCTGGAGAAAAGAACAAATTGGACTATAACACCTCAGTATTCACAAATCAGCTTGATCTTTAACAAGAGAAGTTTGTCTCTATACAAACACCACAAAATAAGTGATTGAAATTGAGCACCAGATGATTAATTGCTGACACCCTCTACACACCCAGAAGATTCAGTTAATATCAAAAAAATTAAAGCCTGTTTATGGACATTAAAATAACAAAGTCCCCTAGCAGGAAGCTTTAGATCTAAATGAAAAATCAGAATGAACATATCTCCCAAGTAAGGATAAAAGTGTTCATATATATGTATCTGTGTATCTCGGTATGTTTGTATCTAAAGGCAGTTGTGCTGTAGGATAATTGAATTTGCTGGGGCTGGTGGAGACATAGGTGTTACTTACATGCAGGGAAATTGATGTGCAAGGAAGTTACAGATTACATCACAACTGTGTGAAATTTGGCCAAGGTCTCTGAAGCTACATTTGGGAAAGCAGGAATCTTGTTAGCATAGCCTGTCCCTGCAGGACTTTCACTGTGAAAAGGCAAGAAGCCCCTAGTAGCTCTATGCAGAAGCAGCATAGGTCACTGCGGTGCTGGCATCTCCATACATCATCCAGGCCCACACGCAGGCCCTCCTGTCCTCTAAGGCCCTAGCTCTCAAGGCTTGAGGTCTAAAAAAAAGTCACTAGTAACTGTGGCAAACTTATTTAGTTCTATGGTTGAGAATATTCATATTGAAATAATTTTAGCATTTACTTTATCAATAATTGCTAACCACCAAATCTCTTAATCTCTAGACTTATTTAAAATTCCTTAACTCTTTAAATAAATTATGCTTGTGATATATATATATATATATATATATGAATATACACATGAGTATTTGTTTCATGCAACTGTAAATTTTTATTTGCTAAATAAAAAGATTTTAATGTTTTAAATTAACTATCTAAATGGAAAAAAATGCTTTAAAGCCTGCATTACTTAAGAAATGAAGTTAAGGGGGTGAATGCCCATGATTGCCAGCCAGAAGAATTAAAATTTCCTTTGTATTGATTCTCCCAGGGTAAGGAATGCAGGGTCTTTCAGGACATCTGGTCCAGATTTCCATCTCATGTTGAATCCTCTAACAACCTGCCTGTCTGCTTGTCCAGGCTGTGTCTGAACACTTTCAGTGATGCAGAAAATATTATGGCCTAAGGTTTTTGCCTCCCCAGGGGGCATCTGAGTACCTTTGGACAGCTGTGAGCAGTAGAAAATTATTCTTTACATTTAGCTAAAGTTATATTCCCTGGAGTTCCCAATTTTTTCATTTCAGGTTTAAACTCCGGGCCGTAAGGAATGAATCAAAGGCCTCTTGCACATGAAAGCTCTTGGTCTCTTTAAGAGCTCTGAATTTCCCTTTGAATCTTCTTGTCTACGGATTCAATATCCACAGTTTCTTTAAGGAGGCTTCATTCATCATGCTGTCAATTCCTTTCACAATTCTGGACTCCTCAGCTTGGAATGTCTTCCATTGTGTCAGTATCTCTGTTAATGTCTGCTGCTTATAGCCAAACAAACGAAAATTCCTCCGGATGATAGGCAGAGTATTCACTTTTGTGCTTCTATCATTCTTCTTTTCCCTATATCTATCAATGGGAATACGACAAAAAAGACTTTTCCAGGCAGTGTGACTTCTTGAGACGCATGTTACTAAAGTGACTCACCGTGGTGGTTGAGTTTGGTGTCATAAACCAATACTGTTTTTCTTCCTCTGTATTTCTGCAGTTACTGTTAAATGTTTATTTATTTTCTTTTTCTAGTTGAGGTACTTCACATAGACTCTAATCTTCATTTCGTAAGCTTAAATTCACTTCTATTGCTTGTCAAAATAATTTCATGTCCTGATTATCTTCTAGTTCTCCCACATTCAAAATCATATGATACTGAACTATTAGATTTTATAATACATTGTTCCAATCTCAATTTTCAGTATCTTAATTTATCCAAAAACCAAATCGTAATTTGAATTGAACTACTCACTCTTTTTTTAAACATCTCTACCTCATATTCCTACAGCACATGGCCCAGTAACATATGCTTTGAGAGAAGCTTCCTGTCATTGTGTGTTTAAACTTCTGTCTTGCATCTAGCAAAGTGGTCAGGACCAAAGTGGATACACAAAATGAACAAATGGTATTTGCATACTATGCAGCCACAGATGAACTGCCATGAAGATACTAAACATAAGCATTTGCCCTTATTCAGGTTTTGTATTATACCTTTATTATACCATTACCTTTAAGCCAAGTATAAAAGGAAAAGATAACTTTAAGTCAACTGAATTGCCATTATGTGCAACTCTTCTAGAAAGAAGTAGTTGGCATTGAATATGGTTAGTGATATACAAAATAATCCTCTTATTTTTGTCTCTCTAAAAGATTCAATATATAAAGATTCACATCTTCATATGTGACCAATTTAGACATAAAATCTATTGAAAATGTTTTTGTATGCTTTCCAAAATGTACTTTATGAGCCAGAAATTCATGGAGAATTGTGCTTATTTTAGTCTTTTGGCATGATTCTACTAGGTCATTTGTAAACCAGAAAATAAAAGGTTGGAAGAAACAATCTATGTTTGAAAGATCTATATTGAATAGAGTTTGAAAAAAAATCATGATACATGTAAAGACTCACCTTTTTTAAACTTAATTCTTAATTTTCTAAATTCCCAACTATGTGTGCACATAAAGAGTTATATCAGACAAACTATATTAAAATAATATTAAGATGCATCATATTCTTGCTGATGAGGTATGTTAAAAAGAATCGTTAAGGTAAGCTTGTAAATTGACAATGTTTTTGAATACTAATAAGCATCTTTGTTGCACTGGAACTGAAATATAGCATTGCCTGAAGATCATGAAATCAGAGGAGCAGAATTCATGTTTCCTTGAAAATACAGCTACTTATTGCTACAATGAGTATATCTCTGATTTAACTAGCACTATGTTATACTTTTTATGTTAAATCAAATAATTTCCTGAACTTAATGCTATTCTCAATTTATTACATTTCCAATGACAGTAACTTAAAATATTTACTGAACTACATTACCAAGTCCATGTCTGTGAGTGGATTCATCAGCCTCTTCTGCAGTGAGATTTCTGGTTTTGGGACACATTTTATACCGTTCTCTGTGGTAATGGAAAGCAGGGAAATACTTGCACTAGAATTAGGCTACATAGTCTTTAAAATATATTACCACACACTGGTTTCTAGTAAAATTATGCTTAGTTAAATAAGTTGTGATGTAATGAAATAATACATTGCTGGCATTGTATATTGCACATATTGTTCTTAAAACTGTAATGCACCTTATTTATGAGAGTTCAAGGATATGTTTACATTAAAGTATCAGAGATTATAATGGCAAAGGAACTTTAGCACTGCCAACTCCATATTCCTCATTTTATTAAGAACTAATACTCAGAGTGACATGTTAGTTGACCATGCAAACCAGACTGCACATCCAAAAACCTGGCTCTTGTATGTATTCAAATTCATTTGTTAACATTTTATCTAATATAAGAGAGATTGACATATTTTACTTGAATTAAATAGCAAAAAACAGAATTTCCTAAACCTTGAACCATGTCCTCAAATGCGTATTGTTTTACTAGTCTTGAACCTCTCTCTACACAATCAATTCCTCGGCCAGTTATCAATCAAATCTCTGGCTCAGTGTCAGCCTCAGGAATGAAGGGTGGTGTACTGTTTTTCTTTTGTCAGCTGTCACAATATTAAGCTCCATTAGTGAAGGTTGCTGAAAAGACTTTGAGGAAAGAACCTTCATACATGGTTTGAGACAATCCTTTGGAAAGGATCCTGTACATAAAGCATCCTGAGCCTCCAAAATGTTGATGTCTTACTCCATTGTAGGACACATTACTTCTCAGTTCATGGTTCCTGTATATCACAGAAATCAATAGTGTAGCAGCACTGACACTCACTCCCTGTGGGTTGTTTAACATAGGAATTCTTCCCATGAAATGCTTTCTAGTGCAGAGTGATCTTGACCTCTAGAGAGCAGCAGCCTAACACATGTCACCATAGTAGTGACTCAGCTCTTCCGTCCCTGACAAGGCTGTGTCCTCCTTACCAAGGTCTAACTCTCAACACAAAGAAAGAAGTGGGGATCTCACCTGCATACCCTGTCTATGGTGCAGTGGTAGTGGCTGCCTGTTATAAAACCCATTCCTTTTTTTGCACTAATTTTTGGTTACCACTGAATCCCCCATCAAACCAATTTCTTTTTATAGTTAACAATTCCTTGTATTAACTTCTGTTCTATTTTCTGGAGTTTTTCCCTATCTTCTCATTATTCCCTCACTGATATAATAGTCTTCTTTTTTCGAACTTTCCCTCTACCTGTACTTTCTACCTAAAATTTGTATTTGTCGCCTTGAATTCAGTTCAAATGTTACATTCACAGTGCAGCATTCTAATACACATTGTGAGATGCATTTAGACATTCTTATTAGTTAACCTCAATGCAAAATAGGAAATCTCACAATAATTTTATTTATTTTATTTTGTGGTGCATTGCACCAAATACCACATTAATGATTTTATATATTTCTTTACGGTTTGATTAGCAAATATCTCTGCAGTCTTCTCAAAGTACTGAGATGAAAAGCAATCTTTTTATCAACACCATAAGGCTGATACACAGAAACACCATGAATGTTATATAAACAGTGAATTAATGGCTCCACTATACTTCTAGACTGAATGACAAAACTTTAGTAAATCATTAGAAGTATGAGGAAAATTCTATCTCCCATTTGGAGGATTGGCAACCAAGAATTACAAAAAGAATAAAATTAAGCATCAAGCACTTACACTAATTAAAAAATTAAGTGCTTACATGGAACTACCAGTGACACAATGACTTGCTTCCATAAGTGATTCTTATCTCTCTACAAATTTCACATCCCTCAATTCCAAAAACTATTCAAAATAAAAGACTTTTTTTTTTTTAAGGGCTTTAAATCTAGGTTTTATCACGCTATTGGATATGGTGAGGCAAACATCAGAAGATGGCAAGCACTGAAAAGAATATTTAATACAGTTGTCAGAGAGGAAGAGAAGGCAGTGGGAAGCACCAGGGTTAGGCTGGAGATGGAGGCATGGGAGAAAAAGGTGGGCAAGGGTTATTAATGGGGTTTCTCTGGTAAAAGGATGGGAGAGGTTGTGGAAAGAAGTTTAGGAATAACTAGATTGAATAAGGTCAATGGCCTCTGATTTCAGGGTCTGTCTCAATTTATCTGCTTCCCAGTGTTGAGTGACTAGAGAAAGAAAATATTGATTTAGAGAATAAAGACAATTGAGTAGGTAGGGAAAAGATGAAGGGTCTAACTTGGGTAACTAGAAAATGAGAGTCCTGTTCCCCAGTAAATCTTTACTCTAGGAACTGGCTGGTTGTGGGAGTGACAATCTATCCCGATATAAGGCCCCAGATATGACACAAGAGTAAAATGAAAATGTACGTCTAATAAAAAAGTACACACACACACACACACAAAAGTATGAGTTCAACCTGAAAGATGACATTTTGGAAAGCCAAAGGAGGCTTTTTCCAAGGAGGAAGAGGCCACCAAAGCTAGACTATGCTTAGAATCAGATATAACAAAAAACTTGAAATAGTCCCTCTAAATTTAGTACCAGGAAGGTGGTTTTGACCTGAGAAGATCAATATCAGAGCAAATTTACAAAGTTTAATTTCTAAGAAGTGAGAAATGAGTGAGCACGCACTCTTTAAACTGGGCCTTCTCGCTGGGGCCGGGAAAAGAGTGACTGTGACCCAGAGGTCGGCTTTGTCTAGCAAAGGAGTTTCAGTTTGCTCCTCATATTGCCTACCTGTTTTCTTCCTCAAATAAAAACATTAGGAATGTATAAAGCTAAAGTGCCTGTAATCTCACCACTCAGGAAGCTAAGGCAGACCTGGCTGGACTGCACAGTGAGCTCCAGACCAGCTTCCATCTCACTGCCAAACACTGTCTCAGGCAAAAAAAGAATAAGATAAAGGAAATATTTATTGAGTTTGATATATTAAACATACAAAGCAGAGAGCAAGTAATTTTCCTGAAAATGAATGTAGTATGCAAGGAATGCAGAGTGCATGTACAAAAGATAATTTTCTGAAGCTCAGGGGAAAATGATGATTTCTAGCAGGAAATAAAACTGATCAAATGAAAGCCCATATAAAAGTCTTATTTTATGTATAAGAGGCTGAGGGAATTATTTCCTGATGAATTAGTGTTTCTTTTCCCCTGATATATAGCTGAACTCCCTTGATAAGAACAAAGTTGGGGAAAGGATGATACATTTAAGGAGAATTCAGAGAGTTGGAAATAATTGTATGGAGATTGGAAGAGACAACCAATTTGAGAAATAAGACCTAAAAAGGCTGGAGAGATTATCTAAAATGTGGAGTAGATAGTTTTAGAATTGTATTGCCAGCTTTACTGCCTCTTAAGTGATAAAAATAAGTGTAGTGGGAACATATGGTACCAAGGAAGCAGAATATGAGACTTCCTTAAGATAAGTTTTTAGAAAAAATGAGATAGTTCTTCAGGAATGGATGTGAATAATGAAGAAGAACATGGGATAGATTCTGAAGGCCTTTGCTCAGAATAAATCTTAAAATTCACCCAATATGTAACTTTGGAGATTTGCCTAAGGAAGGTAGAGTGTGCTTTTAAACTATGCATCATTTATCTCCGCTGATGAGTCATTAATTATGTAAAATGATTATTTTGTCCACTTGTACCTGTCCTGGTCAGTTGTCTTCATGATACATGTAGAAAAGGGAAGGGAAAAATGAATGAGGAAGCCATGTTCACAGTAGCCATGTGGTAGTAAGTTAGATGACTTCACAGGAACAACAATAAAAAAAGGCAAATAAAACAAAAAAAAAAAATTAATAGACTGTGCCGTGCTTGCAAAATCCATATAGCCTCACCCTAAAATTTAACAGGAACACAGGGTTACTATTTTTCCATTGTCATGTCTGTCGCTCCATTGCTGGAAACTCAAGATTGAGAGTGACAGCCCCATGCTCCCAAAGGAAGGCATTATTACAGAGTTTTAAAATAGCAGTGGGCTCTTTCACTGGTCAACTACTTTCAGAAGCCAACAACTAAAGTTAACCCTTGCTCTATTATAGGAAAGCTTAGGAAGTTGTTGCAAATTGAATTTAGCAAACAACTAGACACCCACATGGGTGTAGAAAGGATAATGACACATTCTAAAGTAGTGAATCAGTGAGTCATGTGATAGAGGCAGCAAGACGCGTGCACAGTGAACCACTACAGTAAGTAGGGCTTATAAGTTAGTGATTAAATATGAGCTGCAGAGACACATATATCTTCTAAAGCAAAGTGAGTTGGATCAAGTTATTTATTCTTCTTAAATGTCAGTTTTTTGGGGGGGTAAAATAAGCAGAATAGCATGTACTTATGTAGGAGAGGGTAGCAATAAGTGAAAAATATTTCAAGGTGTCTATTAAGGTGACTTATGAATTAACCATTAGCACGTAGAAACGGAAGCAATGGATAATTGTATTTAAGATAGTAATTCATCCTTAAGTCAGAGGGTATAGGGAAGAATATTTACTTTCCACAAATCTCATCCCTAGCTAAGGCTAAGTATGAAATTTTAGACATTTCTAATCATAAAAGTTTCAGAAAAAAATAATTTAAAAGTTGGTGTCAGCATCACCACATTGAAAAATAAATTCCCTGATGCAGGTCATTCCCTTGAGAGAGGCTTTCCATTTTAGGAGCTGCACATATTAGATTTTGCTATCAGAAAATCCCCCACCTCCAAACATCTAAATTACATCAGCTATAATCTGATTTCTCTGAATTTACTTTAACAGCAACAAAAACCATGTTTCCCTCTTCAGTGCTTATATCACTACCATGACAAATACCAATAGAAAAAAATATAATAGTCTGTTGGATTTAGCCTCACACTTATAACACATCTCTTTGGGGTCACGACCTAATGTGAAACTCGTGAATATTATATCACCTGCAAATCCATCCATCACTTCAAAGGAATACTCTTTCCAAATGAACTACGCCAGTTAAACAATGCCTAAGAAAAATACATATATACAAACATAACTTTTTATTTATTTTTTGCTCAATATAAATGTTTCATTTCAAAGTTTCTGTGTTGAAATTAATACCCTAAGGTGAGGCTTTGGGGTGTTAACAAATCATGAGAATTGAGCCCAAAGAATGAGTTTGGTGCCCAATGAGAAGCAGCAGAGGGCTTCCCCTCTCTCTGTCCTCTGCCAAATGAAGACACAACAAGGAGATGAGAATCAGAAGAACAGGAAAAGAGTCCTCCCCATGCAGTAGATTGGATGATACTTGAACTTGAAATTTCCAGCCTCCAAAATTTGAAAAATAAATGTTTTCTCTTTAGGCAACCTAATTTATGGATATTTGTTACCACAGATGAAATTAGTATACTTTCTAAACTTCCTTAAAAATATCTTGGACAATGTTCATATAATTGTATTAGTGCTTAAGCAAATTCCAATTGGTAATTTCCAATAGGCAAAAAGTCCCATTAGTATTGGCTGTTTTCTCAGTTATGTTCAAGGAAAACTGTAAAATTTCTGAAAGTAATAATGAAAATAAAATATGTGTGACTAATATTTATAGAGCACCTACACTATGGCTCAAGAACTATTCTCAACTCCAGATGGTGTAAGTAAGCATTGTTACTCATATTTTCTATTGAAGAAATGCATCTGGGAGCAGAGCATCTGTCAATGTCAGAGACAGACTCTACTTTGCCTCTGTGTGTTTAGGTTTTCATGTTACCATGATACAAGATATGGTGAAAGATATTGGAGCATCTTTAAATTTAAAAATCTATCATAATAAAAGGCAGACTGTGATCAGTCCAACTCAAAATACAACCCTTTGCTTTGGAATAAATTTAGTCTATTAATTTTGTCACTTTGTGAAGCAGTTCTTGAAGTTCTTTCTGGTGAGTTTCTTTAGGGTGCTGTTGTGATGTCCTAAATCTATCCAACATATTCTTTCATGGTCATTTTGCCTTTGGGGAAGAGCTAGAAATTTAATGAGTTAGATGCAATGAACAAGATGGATGGAGATACATAGTAATCTTGTTTATCAGACTGCCTATTTGCTGGATGGCACTCAGCAAGAACGTTTATGAGATTTTTGATCACACTTGGTAAGGATGCTCAGCTGAGGACTTCCAGAGCTGCTTCAGAAAGTTGCAACAACAGTAGGAAGATGTGTTCTAATCCAGTGCTAGTACTTTGAGAATTAATGACAATATCTTCTGATGTAGTAATTTTTTTTAAAGTTTAACATTCACCTAATTTTTCTCTCATGTGTACAAAATCTTAATACTAGAAAAATTAAGAGACCTCTATTATCAAATTTCTTGATTGTGTCAAAAAATGTATTTGAGGTACATGTGTAAAACAAGTAATTCAGAAAGACTCAGGGCTCTTTTTCGTGTGTGGCTTATTCTCTCCTGTTATGCCTTTCTAGCTTTCAGAACCAAAGGCTAATTGTTGAAAGAGAAATATGGCAACTTTAAAACTACAGCAGCACCTTACTTGATAAACTCTTTTGTTTGTACACAATTTTCTTCATAAACAGAAGCAAGAAGTTTTGGCAAAATTTTGTTTCTGTTTGCAAACTCTGTATCGAATGACAAACACAACTGAGGCCATCCTTGCTGCACAAACTAAAATATGTTCTTCTTTTCCAAAACTGTAGAACAAATTGATTCACAAACCCAAGTTCCACTGTAAGAATACAAAATAGCTATGCTAAATAAGATTACCTTGCTACTTGTGAATATATGCTAAAAATCACCTTTTGTCTTTTATTTGTTAATATCAGATATTTCTACTTGAAAACTAGGGAAAATCTGAAACAAAAATATTAACTGTAATTTGTATATTTGATCTTTTTTCTATTTGCATCATATATTTCATAAATGTTTACTTTGCAATAGAGTTATATCATTTTGGCATAGTAAGTATTGAAAAAGCTTCTATGTTGGATATTTAACATTAATCTCCAAAACTTTCTGTAAATTATCTATTCTTATCTCTACTATGCAAATGATAAAAGAAAGACTCAGAAAGTTTGAATGTTTATTCCTAATTCAAAAAATCTATTAAATTGTAGAACAGAATTTTTAATTCGGATTAATAACAGCTACTTTCTACAAGTCCAAGCCTCTAGCACTGAAAGAATTTATATAATGTTACAGATCTTTGCTGTATTGTATGTCACCTCTTCCAAGTCTGTTTTCATGTCAAATACATGTCAACTAGTCTTTACTTTTTATGAGGGTCCCATCTACCATAATACACTAAGTAGACTTTAATAATTTTGAAATAGATTCACTATTTGATTAAAGTGCATTGCATATCCAGGCACATGAGTTTCAAAGTCATTTTCCATGCACTCTTCATGTTATTTATCCCTTCACTACGAAATGAAGAAAGAAATAATCTTTGTACAGTGATATACTGCTTCAATCATCTTCTTATTCTAAAGTTGCAAAAGAGTATGCACCTTATGTATACGCTTGCTCTAATGGTGGAATTGGGCTAAAATAAAGAAAATTAGAAAAATAGCTTTTAAGTGTAAATTGTCAGAGAGAGAGAAAACACAATTTGGAATTCAAATAAAAATTAAACTGGACAGTTCAGCCTTTGTGCATTGATTTGGTGGCTTCAGGGCAGTGTACTGAAGACTGTGCACATGTGCTAGAAAGTACAAAACAGAAGCATGAGAAAAGAAGCCATTGAATAGTAGAGCAATAGTTTTATTTTCAAATAGATTATTTTAATGCAATATTTGTCTTGGTCCATTTGTTATAGGAAAATAGCTGAAATTGGGTAATATATAAAGAAAAAGAAGTTTAGCTCACAGTTTAAAGGTTCAAATACATGGTGTCAGCTTCATCTTAGCTTAAGTGAGGGTCTTTTGGGGTGGGCATCACAGTGGCAGAGATGGGTGAAAGAGTGGGGAACAGTTAATGCGCATGTAGTATTCAGGGAAGGCGCCAGGCTACCATATATCAAGATATTTTTGCCATAAAAAATCCACTATACATGATCTGAATTAATCTCTTTCTATAATGAGACCTGATGATCTAATTACCTTTCCCTAGGTCTCACCTCTTAAATCTCAACACTGTCACAGTGTTTGAGGATTGAGCTCCTAGAAAATCAAATTTTTAGAGATACATTCACACTCAGTTGATAACAATGTTGTTAAGCCAATTTGAAAAAAAAAATTATTTTGTTTTGGAAACATGAAAATTTTAATCTAACCCATTATTTATATAGCATTTCCAGAAAAAAATAATTGCACAAGAAGAGAGCATGAGGGTATCTGTGCTAACTTTTGAAATGTAAAGCAAAAAGAAAACAAAGCCACAAAATTAATGACTACAAATATAAAGACTTCCTGGAAGAGGACTGGGATTGTGATTCAGTTATGGAGAACTGAGTCCAACCCTTAGTCCAAAACAATAAAATAAAAGTTTCTAGAAAAAAATACACACAGCAACCTGGAAAAATAATTGCAAGCAGTATCACAAAAACTACAGTTTATTTATTACATAAAAACACTTTTGCAGCAATAAAAAACACAGATCTGTAAAGAATGCAGATGAAGTATAGGAGGAGGCAGCTTTTGGAAATGAAAAGTTCAAGAGTTGCTTAAACTTATGTAAAGTTTCTTAAATGTTTCTAATAAAATCTTTTTTTCTTTCTCATTTAACCTTTATTTATATGGTCACAACACATTTAATTCCTTGAATTGTCTTCCCGTTATTCTGCTCTGTTCAGGTAACTCTAGCTAAGCCTGCATATCCTCAAACTGCCTTTCATTTTTTTTTATTTTTAAAAAAGCAAAACAAGAAAAGGATAGAAATAATACAGAATGTTAAAAAAACAGTAAGAAATCAACACTAGTTAATATATTGCATATTATTATCCTAGAAGTAGTTATGCTAGTTAAAAGATCTAGGCATAAAAAAATGAACAATCGATCAATGACAGCACAAACTGTTCTTTTTGATGAAATAACAGGGAATTAGTAGTATAGTTTTCTATCTTGCACACATATACATACATAGTTATATGTGTGGTGTGTACCTACTTACATATAATCTTTTCTTTCTTCCATTTCTCCTTTTCCTTATCCCAGCTGCTCTGTGTTTTTGAGCACTTCTTTCTTTTTCATTATTACAGTATCTATTGTACATTCTGGGTCTTATTACTCTTTCAGTATTTTATACTAAGGAGATAATACAATGTTTACAAATATGAGTCTGATTTATTTCACTTATGAGTATAATCTCAAGTTGCCTCCATTTACCTATAAAAGCTTCAAGATTATACTTTTTACAGCTGGGTAATATTTCATTATATAAAAATACCACATCCTTTTTATCCATTATGTGATTGATGGGCATTTGGGTTGTGTCCAAGTTTTAGCTACTACAAATTGAGCTGCTATAAACATGGGTGCACAAGTTAGGGATTGAGATGCCTCCTGCCTTGCTTTTATTGCATGGGATTGCCTTTGCTATTCTAGGTGTCTTCTGTTTCCAAATGAATTTTAAAAATGCTTTCTCTAGATCTGTAAGGTATGTTGCTGGTATTTTCACAGGGATTGCATTAAATCTGTGTAACAGTTTTAGGAGTACAGCCATTTTTATAATGTCGCTTCTTACTAACCAAGAATAAGGGATATCTTTCCATTTCGTGACACCCTCTTTAATCTCCTTTTTCAGAGTACTATAATTTTCAATGTATAGGTATTTTTCATCCTTTGTTAGGTTGATTCCTAAGTATTTAAAATTTTTTTGATGCTATTGTGAAATGTGTCCTTTCCATAGTTTCTCTCTCAGTGAGTTTATAGTTTGTGTATAGGAATGCTATTGATTTTTGAGTGTTGACTTCATACCAGCCACGCTGCTGAATATGCTTTTTAACTTTAATAGCCTTTGAGTGGAGTTTTTGGGGTCTTCTATGTAGAGCATCATGTCATCTGCAAATAGTAACAATTTAACTTCTTCCTTTCCTATCCTTATTCCTTTTATTTCTCTCTCTTGTGTAATTGTTCTGGCTAATGTTTCCAGAACTATATTGAATAGGAATGATGATAGTGGACATCCTTGTCTTGTTCCTGATTTTAGAGTGAAAGCTTTCAGTTTTTACCCATTTAGTTTAATGTTGGCTGTCAGTTTTTATTAGATTGAAGTAGATACTATCTATTCCAAGTTTCTGTTGGGTTTTTATCATGAACAAGTGTTGGACTTTATCAGAAGGTTTTTTTTTTTTTCCTGATTCTATTGAGATGATCATGCGATTTTTGTCTTTGGCTCTGTTGATGTGTAAAATCTTTTTTGTACCTTGCCAAACAAGAGAAGCACTGTGACAATATACTGCTTTTTACAAAAATAATATGTTGCTATATGGAGGATGGCACGGGTAAGGGAGTTAAGGAAAGTAATCACTGTGCATTGCTGATATTAGTATAAATCAACTTGACCATTGTGAGAACCATCTAACAATCTTCACCTGGCCAAATAACACAATGTTGTAATCATAACTTTTACAAAGATGGCATATTTTAGTATTAAGAGTAAGTGCTAGTATGTCACTAATGCAGATGTGTTACCATAGAGACTCTTTGCCTACATTTCTGATCCCATCATATACACATACTCAGAAATAAAACAAACAAAACTGTTAATAAGCCATGAAGAGAAGCACATATCTGTAATCCCAGCTACTCTGGAGGTTAAACAAGAAACTTGCTTTAGCACAGATGTTTGAAATCAGCCTGTACAACATAACAAATGGTCTCACAAAGAAAAAAAGGAAACAAAATCCAAAACATCAGGGCACTTAATAATATGCCCTTAGTCATAATTTTTGTTATTTTGCAACATAAAATTTAGAATTATTAACACTGCTACTGTGACATATTAAAGTATATAAATTCTTTGACATATAATGCACTCAATATTTATAGTATTCTTTCATTTTTGTCATTCATTCATTCTTGAAAGGATTTCCAACATGAAAACCTGACTAATATTCATCACTTGCCACAAAAAAATTTGTGAAATGTCTCTTCAATTAAAATAAAAGAACAATCCAGATAATCTTAAACATTTCTTCTAGTTTAATAATTTGTGATTGTACTACACTTCCAAAGCTTTCATTGTGGGATTTGACACAATAGCAAATTGGTAGAGTCTCCTGTTATCATCATCGTTGAGCTATTACTGGTATTCATTGGGCAGGAACCAGTGATGATGTTTTTTGTGCCATATGTGGGGTAAATATTCACCAATGAAGCTTTCTGCCCTTCAAAATATTACTGGTGCACATGGGAAGCCATTTCTACAGATTGACAGTTTCAGATTGAGGATGAAAAATCTGACAATTAGAAATATTAAATGGTTTTTTCAAGGTCACAGAATGAGTCAACTGCATTCAAGTCTAGACTATAGAACTCTGCATAGTAAGCTTCCTACCGACATTTAAATAACTGTTTTCATTATTCTCTGTGTTCTCGCTTCTCCCCTTTCTCTTCCCTGCCTTACATTTCTGCCTTTCTGTTTTCCTCTGTTTTTTAATTTCTCCTTTTTAAAAATTTTCCTTCTTCTTCCTTGTCTTCATCTCCCAAATTTCAAATCTATACACATAAAGACAAATATTTCCTCAGTTGGTGAAAATAAGAAAAAACTTTTTGTTTGCTAAAAATGAAAGAAGAAACAAGATGCCATTTAGCATCGACAGACAGATCACGGGTTTGCATGACATTCAATTGCAACTCTAGTAAATAAAATGGAGACAATGAGAATCTATTGGAGAATCTGAGAATCTATGGCAGCCCTGCACTTCTCCTTTCCAACATTCTTCTTCCCCTTGTGCGTTTCTCCCTCACCACCCTGCCAAGTTCTGTTGCTTATTCCCCAAAATGCATGATACAACTTATGTGGTGGCTTCCACTGAGATTTATCTAGTCAGATTTTCATTAAAATAGCAACTAAATTGACTCAATAAAATGTTGCTTCTCTTAATAAACCTCTTTAGAGCTTCACAAATTTGCATTTAATACCCTTTAGCGTCATCACAGCATTAATAATCTGTACCTAAAGAGCAATAAAACTTTATACTTCCTATTTAATAGAGATGGCTTCATAACCTTCCATTCCCATGCAACTTGAGCTTTAAAGGACCAGGCAGAAAAAAACAGAATATTCATATGCAGAAGGTGATCAAATCTTAATGTCAGTGCTTTCTTAGCCTTCACAAATCTGTGATTTCTCCTAAAATACTAGCCTATCCTTACTCCTTGATTTAGCGAAGTCTCAGATGCATGGTCTCCATCAAAGAAACCTTAAGAAAAAAACACTTGATTTCCTTAGCATTGTCCAAAGACAGAAGAAGTCCAAGGAATTCAGTTACAGATTGAACTTTCATTTGTGTTTCTGGAAACAAGACAGTTTCCATTCTACAAAATAGAATGTTAGCTCCTGGTTAGCAGCCACAGTATCATAAAGTGAGAAGGAGCAAACAGAACTATAGAAAGAAATCTGATTGGCTAACATAAAAATTACTTTGGGATTTTCTTTTCTAAATTTAAAGCAAACAGACCACCTTTTATATTGTCATTGGAAAACAGAACTCACATACTTTCATGAAAAACTGATGCATCCTGTGATTTATCCATTTCCTTAAAGTTTCAATTTGGTTGTGTGACATTTAGGGTGAAAGACACCATCGTTGTTTGGTATTTACGTTTGTGACTAGTTCTGTAGCTCAGTCCAAACAATGACCTCACTGTTAATAAAAATGAAATAGAAAGGTAACTAAAGATGGAGGTATAAGCACTTGAGATGATCCTCACGGCTGCTTGCAGGTAAGTCTTTCAAATTAATGCTTAAATCATTGAACAAACTAAGGAAGTATCATGACTGACTTCATACAGCCAGTAGATCTATTTGAATTTGCAGTGCAAGTGAAAATAAGGGACAGTAAGCAGAGTGACACTCAATGAAGGAGGTTCATGCAGGAGGCATTATTTATGAAATCTTTTGAAGATGTTTTATAATATAGCAAAAAAATACATGTTTCAAGAAATATTTGTGAATTTTCTAGGCTACAGAACACATACAGTGGGAGACTCAGTCACATTTTTTAGAATTTAAGATCCACCTGGAT
This sequence comes from Hydrochoerus hydrochaeris, assembly GCA_004027455.1. Taxonomy (NCBI): domain Eukaryota; kingdom Metazoa; phylum Chordata; class Mammalia; order Rodentia; family Hydrochaeridae; genus Hydrochoerus; species Hydrochoerus hydrochaeris. Next base: position 75,142 of record PVLA01002435.1, read on the forward strand.
GAAAATTAAGGTGTGTACATATAAAGAGGTAGAAGCAGAATAAGCTCCAAAAAAAAAAAAAAAAACCAGACATCCAGACCTCTGCCTTTTCCAGTGGTGTGTGTGCTGCATGCATGTGATTTTGTTCTCCCTCAGCTGCACTTTAAACAGGAAGCACGTACAATTTCCTACAAGATAGAGGTGGATGTTTCTAATTCAAACACACCTTCTGGAAATAGAGACAATTCTTTCTGGTTGTATTTCTTATACCCACAGAATGCCATCTCCCACAGATCAGCCAGAAATATCTGTCAGTAAAACAGAGCAGAGACATTAGGACTGAAAAGAGAAAATGAAAATCTAGAGATGAATATCTCAAAATTATACCAGTAAAATAATAAATGTGCTAACAAGTAAGGCAGGAGAGATGTTCCGGGAAACAGTGTGAGCTGAATGATTTTTAAAATTAAATTAAACAAGAACACAAACAACACATTTATTCTTAAAATACAGAGTCAACCACAGCCTTGAATTCTCACTCAGAAGACAAGTTCCTAAACAAAGAAAGGTAATATGTGGTTTTCCATATAGGAAAACAAAACCAAATACCAAGGGAAACAAACAAAAAATCAAAACAGCTGTTTAGACAAAAACTAGCAAAAGCAGAGTTTATAGATCAAAGTTTCAAATATCAAATTTTTACACAAAATAAGGTCAAATTACTTCCCTGAATGGTCCAAAATAAGATTTGGTAGCTTTTAGATCAGCTCACATAAGCAATTTAATTTATTTTGTGTTGCTGTAATCAAAAATCTGAGGCTGACAATAGTAAAGAAAAGGGTTTGGATTGGCTTAGTTTGCTCTTTTGTTTTGTTTTGTTTTATTATGTTTAGGCCACCAAGCACAATCGGGGTGCAGAATCAGTTCCGCCTCTACTGAGGCTCCCCTTGGCAGTGTCACACTGTGCCAGTGGAGTAGAAAATTAAACAGTGATGAACAGGAGAGAAGGCCGACCTATTTCTCTGGGACTTTGTTTCTTTTGAAAGATTTTGTGTCATGTAAAACTTCTAAAAAAAAATACACATGCTTTTATCCGTTTCATCTTTCTTTTGTTTCAAAGCCCCAGGCTTAGAACACAGCATGAGTAGACACAGTGTTTATCTCTCTCACAATATCTAAGTTAAACTTCCATCAGTAGTGGTCCTGAAATACTAATGATTTTCAGAGGTGCTTGCTAGACCTGGATAGACACGCTCCACTTTAAACGAGCGAAGTTGACTTTGTAAGCCAGTGAGAGTTATCTGTTGTAGTACTGCAGCGAGTGTCTTCATTCTCTTCAGGTCAAAGGAATAAAACCATATTTACAATCAATTGGCAATGCCTTAGGACTTAGCAAATAGAGAATCACAGCAAGACAAATCTATAGTCTATATAATATTAATTTCTAATGCTTTATCTGAAATCCGATCATTTTTTAGAGCTTTGGTGTAAGAATAACTTCAAAAAGCACACCATCTCAAATGAAAAGCTCATTAGAACCACACTGATCTCGTATTAGATGTCAAATGTCATGGGTAGATAATGCTGGAAATCTTTATGTTTCAGTGTGGGATTTGACTTCTGCTTCATTGCTCTTTGAATAGAGACTGGTTAATCAGCTGACTTTATTATTTTGATGTTAACATAAGCTGAGTCATATTTACCTACCTAAAGCTCATTTTCTGTAGAATGACTTCAAATGTGTCATTTTATCTGTGTCAGAGAAGTGGAAGTATCTATGTCAACTGGATTTTGTTTTTGGGAGATCAATTAAGTGCCTTTAGATAAAAGGGTACATGGACACTTAGACATGCACACACAAAAATACACAAAAAGAAAAGGCTATTTTTTATTTTTTTATTATTTAATGCAATTTAGGAAACAGTTACTAAAATCAGTTTTTGAATGATAATAGATTGCATTATGGACTTCATGAGGTTTTTTTTTTTTTTTAAACTGGTAACTAAGAAACTTAATTGTGATACTATGCACTTGTCAGTATTTATTATACATCTTTGGTACCTAGCCAGAGTTTCTTTTCTGGATAAATTAGTTAGTAAAATATCTTGAGACATAACACAGTTTTTTGTTTCTAATTTGTATCATCCATACAATTTATCAGGACTGTATATAAAACAGGAATTCAATAATGAACATTTTCATAATGCATAAATAAATGAAGGGTGCTATTATAGCTTGTAAGAATGGTCATGCAGACAGATTAGAACTATGTTCTAAAATAAAAGCTATTGGAGCATCCCTGCACACAAAAACCATCATAGATCTGTATTTATTTTCATTCATTTCTGCTTAAATGTTATAGTCATGAAGGCCACTGTTTTGCATTAAAAAATTGGAATTCATTTTTTTCTTCAACTAAATCTCTGCAGTGGAAATTCATTTTGGCTCATTTTTCCTATTATTTTGAATAATCTTGAAGCACAGAACTCACTTCTGTTCCACTGGTCCAATATCCTCATCATATCTGCTGCATCCCCACAATAATAACCTCTAAAGGTGTCACACTTTGGTTTGGCCTTGACTTCCCCACCAGTGACCTCACAGATGCTCTGAGTAGCAGTGGACCTATGACAATAATAAATTCTAATGCTGTTTTACTCTGTAGAACTCAATATTGACCTGCTGTGTTTAAAACTTCCCTTTGTCTGTTGCCTCAAGTTTCTTCCCAGGTGAAATTACTTGGCTGTGAGCTGACACTCTGCCTACCACTTGGCACTATCTCCACTGAGACACCAAACACGTTTTCTTCACTGATTACTCATGAGCTTTATTAGTTTCCAAGTTCTGCTGTAATGAACTGCAGGCTAGGTTGCTGAAGAGGTAGATTTATTCTTTTCTCATGATCCTGAAGACTGGACATTCATTACCAAGTTGTTCCTTCCTCCAGAGGACAAATGGCCAGTTCCAGATCTTGTCTCTTGGTTAATGATCATTTCCTTATGAATCTTCATAAAATCCTTACTCTATGCGTATGTTGTCCAAATTTCCTCTCCATATAAGGATGCCAATTACTGGATAAAGTACCATGCTTTGGCTTCACTTTCACTTGTTTACTTCTCTGAAAGTCCTATTTTTTAAAAATGTCACAGCATAGAGGTAACAAGGATTGCATTTCAACATTAGTTTTCAAGAAATATAATTAAGCACATTACATGGGAAATAGCCTCACCTTGATGACACTCATAAAATGCAGTTGATTATTTCATTATTCTGTTTTTGAAATTGAAGGACAAAATATATACTAAATAAAAGTCAAATGTAATCTGAGGTTTCAAAAGCTAAAAATATTATCACTCTTTACTTTTCTTCTACTCTGTCATATTAGTAAGCAGAAAAGGTCTTCTGATTTGGTTTTGCTTTTTCTTCATGACCTACATAGTAAGAGTAGATTGTCAAGAAAATTAAAATAGAGCAAGAGAAAATATATAGAATAACTTGGAACAAAGAAATCAGTAACATATCCCTGAACAAATTTTAAAGAGCATTTTACTTCAATGTCATTTAGATTAACAGAAAAGTTGCAAGGATAATATGCAGAATGCTGTGCACACTTCATCTGGAATCTTTTGTGTTACATAAACTAATATTGAGCATATTTTTCATGCCAGGACCTCACACTAGTAATGGAATTATCTTATGTCTGTGTTTAAATTGATTGCCTCATTTCACTATCTTTCTGCTAATTAGTTTCTGTTCCCAGATATTACACTTCACCCTTAGCTATTATGTGCACTTATTCATTTCTGATCTATGACCATTTCTCAGACTTTCCTTCATTTTAACAGTTTTGAGGATTGCTGGTAGGCATTTTGTAGAATGTCCTTCAATTTGGTATCTCCTCATAGTTCTCCCACGATCAGAGTGCTGGAACACAAGTGCCTCCCTTGTTGCATCACATAAGGTGTATTTGTTGTCAACATGACTTAACACCAATGATATCAATCTTGATTACTTGGCAAAAGTAGCTCAGTGTTTAGCAAGTTTTGTCACTGTGAAGTTAAATTTCTTCCTTTCCTTAATGTACTCTGCAATTCAAGGTGGGGAGAGTCAAGGAAATTTTAAAAGATGTTTTATTTCTTACCTTCATGATTTTTAGCCTAATATTTGAGGCTATTTCTTTCATGCTTGCTTAAACTGAAAGTGCAAATATTTTAGTTTTTCATGCAATGAAAATGAAGCCAAGACAAGCCATACAAACAAGTCAGTTAATAATTTTGCAAAAGAGGATTTCTATGAATCCCTGAGTAAATATGAAACACTCTAGGAAATTCTTCTCTTTTTCATATTGATTTTCTCTTAAATAGCCGACATTTTCAATGAGCAACCAGGAGCTCTTTAAATCTTTTCTAAAAATCATTTCAAGGTTGAGTGTTGTGGTTCAGATTTAAGTGGTTCTCAAACCCTTAGGTATTTGGAAGGCCACTGGATCTTAGGGGTATGGATTGTGAATTGCCCTTAAGAGCTGCTTCACTGGAGACATGACCCTGGGAAAGTGTATCTCCCTCCCCATCTCCCCATTCCCATTATACTTTCCAGGTGTCATGGTGTGAATGGCTTTTGCTTGCCTTGCTATTTCTGCCTTGAGCTAAGTAGGGGTAAAACTACTAAAACTGTACATCAAAATAAATGTTTTCCCTCTATGCTGGGGGTATTACATCTCAGCAATAAGAAAGTTTTCCCTCTATGCTGGGGGTATTACATCTCAGCAATAAGAAAGTGGCTAAGATGCTGAGCAGCACAAATTAAACATCCTAAACTATTAATGGCTTTTCCAATGACTGCATTTTTCTGACAGAGCTAGATTTGGTAAACGCGCACTGAAAGGCCACAATTTTGTCTCAGGAAACATAAATGGGGGCTTTTTTTCTCAGTCTTCACTGCACTTTAAGTCATTCCCAAATATATTGGTGCCTATTTCCAATTATCAGAAGGCCAGGCTTCCTCTCTTTATCTAAGGTCTCATCTATCAATAATAGCTTTGCTGTTGGAAAGAAGAATGGTTTCAAGATGCAATTGTTTTTCATTTTCTAATTAGCCTAATTGAAGAAAACAACATTATTACTTTTAGCCAAATTCGGGGAGGTTTCTTTTCAAATTTAAAGGGTCAATAGTAAGTAATCCATATAATTTAAAGAGAAAATTTGATTAAAATGCTGCAAACACAATGGGTGATTGATTCTCGTAGGAACACATAAAGCTCCATTTATTAGTCAATGAGGTGAGCAACACAATCACAGCATCTCCTAAGACTATAGTCACTTGCCTGTGTTTAGTCACCATGCAGAGTCAATAATTCCAAGAATAGTGTATCATGATTGTGTATCAGGCATATCCTGTATAACTGATGTTTGGAACATAGGAAAATACCTCACTTTAGAATATCTAATCCATTAGTTGTTGTCACTGGTATGAAATTTAAAATCCCCAGTAATAAGTAAGCTTTTTTACCAGTCCTATTGTCTCTGAGAAATTTGTGGTAAAAATATAGAGAACTGAGATTTTCACAATTCAATGAAAATGTATAAATAGGAAGAAAGCCACACCAAAATACTGAGTCATGAGAGTTATTGAATAGCAAAATTAAAACTATAAGAAAAGCACCAATTAAACAAAATGCCTGCCTGATTATTTTGTATGTGTAATTGTACTATTAGCACTTTAATTTATAAATAACAGTATATGAGGGCAGGAGACAGTGGATGATATAAGTCCAGGACCGAGACAGGTAATTCAGCCTTCCTCCACCTTTTTGTTCTAAGCTACCTTCAACAGGATAAAGATTGTCTTCTCATATTAATGACAGACATCTTTTCTCAGTCTATTGGGTCAAATATGAACCCCTTTCAAAAATAATTCTATTCAGTCCACCTAGAAATAATGTTATATCGGCTATCTGGGTGCCCCTCTACCCTCTCAAATGATGCATAAAATTAACTGACAGATGGAGGGTCAAACTTTCCATCTACAGAGTCAGGATGGTCATGCCTGACCTGAGAGAGACCCTCTCAACAAACATGTCGCCTTCCACAGACAACAAGAAAACAGTAGCGGTCTACGGCACTCAGTAAACAGATAGCCTTAAGGACAGGACATAATGATTTCCCAGGCATCCTGGAAACTTTGACACTGCAGATTCCACCCAGATTTCTTAGGATTATAACCTCATCCCCAAACTCTATAAAAACTTAACTTCTCCTTCAACCAGGTACTGAACTCATTCACCACTTCAGCCTGTCCACACTCAGAAGAAATTCAGCTATTTGTTCCCATAAAGCCTGTGTCCCAGTGGTTTCTCAACAAGGATAAAAAAGATTCTCATACACAGAGCTATTGTGAGGATGAAATGAGGTAATATTTGATTAGTGATACTAACACCAAGGTACAATTTTAAAGATATGAAATGTCCTATTGGTAGCATACTTGCACTCAAAAAACATCCTGTCCTTTTTGAGGCAAACAGACAAAATAAAATGATAAATACTATGTATAGAAATTGAAGGGAGGAAAAACAGAAAGTGTGATGCAAAGACAAAAAGGCAGTGAATAACCTTCCTACTACATGTCCTGCAGAGCAGGGTGAAGTGAGCTGCAGGTGTCTCCACAGTTATCCAGGGGATACTGCTGGTCTTAGGAGGGTAATATCTACTGGGTTCTCAAAGTTCATAAATATGGAAAAAATTAGAATCAGAAACTTTTATTTTCTTATGACTGTTCTTGAATTTTTTATAATTTTATGGAACTAGAAACAGATAGTAAAGCAAAATATGGGGCCAATATGTTCTCAGAGAATTTTGATAAAAATAGCCTGAATACTTTAGAGGAATATGGTAATAAATGCAGCTGTAGTCTTAAAATAGTTCACATTGAATTTCTGAGCTTTAAAAAAGTTCTTTAAAATATGCCTATTAGTCATTAGGTAATTAGAATAAAAGCAAGTAAAATATGTAACTTCAGGGCCAGGGATTTAGCTCAGTGGTTTAAGCACCTACCTGGCAAGTGCAAGGTCATGAGTTTGATCCCCAGTACCACAGTCTACAATCCCAGCACTCTGACTGAGGCAAGAGGTTAGCAAACTTGAGCCCAGCCTGGGAGAATCAGCAACAAGGTGAAACCTTGTCTCAAAAGTAAATAAATAAATTTAAAAAAAAATATGTAACTTCAAATGATGTAAACTGAAAGCTAAAAATATAATGATCTACTGTAAATGTTACTATTAACTGCTACTATTGGAAAATTCAAACTTAAATGAAATTGGATCTTTCAAAATATAATACTAGTGATTTTGCATCTAATTATATTAGTCAATATGTAGGCATATCATAGAATGAAAAGATAGAAACCCTAATGCTGTTGCCTTGAAACTATTTCTAACATTCCCTCTATTTAAACTAAATAAAGCATAGTGTTGAACATTATAACCTTTTAATGAAAACTATGGGTATAAGAAAATTCTTACATATCAGCTAATTATTGCATTATTTGATTTATTGTTCATCAACCTACATTTATTTCAGTTATTCTTTTAAATATTTTAGGCAGGAGTTTATCAATGCATACAGCTTTCTAATGTCCTTTGAAAGTATGAATTACATGAAACTGATATGAGATACACAATATAGTTCTCTGTAAAATATTTAGTGATCATAAAACTTTACAAAAATACAGTGAGAGAGTTCTGATTCTTATTTCTGTGAATATTTAATATTTTTAGTGAAGATACTCAATCATTTTGAGAAAATAACTCTGGGGACACTCTATTATCTTAGCTTGGATCATATAGAAATCACAGATATGGAAGATTCACACCTACAGGGAGCAGATCTGAACTTCCTGGTTGTTGCTTCTATGGACCTGCCACTGCATTCAAGTGAGGTCAGGCTTCTTAAATGCTGCTCCTATGTAAAGACTGAAGCAGAGATACCAATTCAGCTTCATTTCTGCAAGACAAGGCTGCTTGAAGGGAAGACATGAACTTGAAGGGAAAATATTCCTTCTTGGTCTGGTTAAACTACTCTTGGAACTGTGCTATAGTTCATAACACTACACTTACCTCTGTCATGGTTTATGTCAGTGGCCCCCAAGCCTCATGCAATTATGAACTCAACCAAATCTACCACTCAGATTGGTGGTGTGAGTGTTTCACCCGCCCAAGGGTGGAGCCAGCATATGAGAAGAAGGTGTCTCTTTCTCTTGCCAGTTTCTGCCTTGCTGTTTGTGGCAGCCATGAATGGCAGCCCTGCCATGCCACCTTGCCTTGGAACCAGCTGAATATGGATTGAAACCTCCAAGAACTGTAAAGAAATAAACCTTACCTTCCTCTATTTTGGGTGCCAGGTATTTTTTTTCCCAGCAATGAGTAAAAAGTAACTAAGACATCCTGTTTTTCAGAGTTATCAGGACTGTATCTCAGTCTAATTGCTGTGCTTTAGCAGTGTGAAAACCACACTGCTAGGAATGTCTAATTGAGGGGATGAGCAGAGATCAAAGACAAGACAGAGATAATTTTGAAAGAGGGACCAGGGGGCTCTTGCATCCAGAGAACAAAGAGCTCTGAGCATTTGGCCCCTCTTGCCTTTATTTACTTAGACTTGGAGCAATCGATTAGAGTAGCAGAAGGTTCATCTGCCTCCTGTTATCCTTAACATATGTACAGATTGTACCTGCAAGTAGAAACACTGAAACCACATGCAATGTATGGAGGATGATTTATTTTATGTTGACAGGCACTGAAAGGAATCATTTCCAAAATATCAGAACATGAAGACTTAGGGAGGAAGGTTTTTTATGGAACCTGTGAGAAGTACAAAGGCAGAGTCCTTAGCTGTTTTTGAGAGGTTCTTACAATATGCATCACAATTACCAGCTATACATCACAATGACCAGCTGTTTCTAGGAGAAAGTAGTGACAGGAACTGTAACAGGAACTATTATCTGAGCAACAAAGAAACTGTACTGGCTGTGAGGTGTACTAGCTGTGAAGCCATTCTTTGTTACATGGTAAACAACTAGATTTCAGCTGTGTTGACTCTTCCCTGGAACTTGCAGTGAGCCAGCATGCCTGAGTGTTGCTGAAGGAGCACAGATTGTTTTTTTTTTTTCCTCCTTTGTTCTTGTAGAGAAAGTCAATTAGGCCTTGATCTTTATTATCTGGTCTCTTACATTGTCCTCCAATAAAAGTCACTTCTAATTTCATGTTTGGTTCTGCTTTAGTAGGAACAAAAATAATATATGAGTCTTCTTAACATATTTGAAATGAATGTAGAGTTATGCCTTAATATTACTCTAGGGATTCAAATATGTGTTGTATTTAATATATTCAAGTATTCAGATACTCAACACTATTGAGTTCTTCTATGGCACACATGGACACAAGCATATCTCTTAGATAGTACATTCATATATTCACAATCATCACACAATTAGAAATATTAACCTGGCAATAATTTTCCAACATTATTTTCCTGATAGTCAAAGTATTTTTAACCATTGGGAAATTTATATGGTCTCTCAAAATTGCTTTATATTTAAAGTTAGTAGTAAATCTAGTTCATTTGGGTGCAATGATGAACTGCACCCAATTTACTCTCCCTTTGGCTGGACTACCCAACCTGTGTAGTAGGATCCTATTTAACAAAGTCTCTTCTATTCCAATAAAAGGTTCTCTCAGGCACTACCATAAACATTACCTAATAGCAGAGTTCCTCAACGTTGGTACATTGTTTGGGACAAACAATGCTTTCTTGTGACCATCATGTACATCAACAGGTGTTATCAGCCCCTTTGTCCTTTTTTTAAAAAAAAAATTTATTTTAGGAGAGAAAGAAAATTTTAAAAAAGACAAAATAGAAAAAACAAGAAGAAAAATAGAATACTGTTGTATCCCAAAAGGCTGCACCCCAAAATAAAATGAAAATTGTAAAATGGCAAAAAGAGTAAAAAGGCCAAGACATCTTGGAGGGAAAAGAAGAGAGCACTTATTTATTTAGGCTGGTATCCAGTGACACAGAGTGAGGGTGGAATTTACACTGCTGTGCAACTAGGCTAAGATTTGGGGGTGGTTTATAAAGGGAAAAAAAACCGCAAAGATGTGGGGGGCACCACACCTGTGCATTCCTGAGGAAACAGGAATCCTGTTTTGTTTTCTTTTAAAGGTCAAAGGCTGTGGTGCATACAGAACAGAATGATGGCGCTAAGAGTTAGATTACAACATCCCCCACTGATTTTTGTCAGTGAGCCAAATCACTGGCTCATAGTTGAATCTATAGGTACTAGCTCATAACCCTGGGCTGCTAAGATCATCAGCTTGACAGCCTGTATTCAGCCTTTTACATAAGATACAGTTTATTTATGATACAGGGACTAATAGTTACACTGAATAAAAGTACTATTAGGGGTCCTATGGCTGCTGATATGAGGGTGGACAACCAAGAGGAGAATGAGAACCAACATTTAAACCAATTTTGTTCTGCCAGTTGAGCTTGTTCCCTTTCCTGTAGGCGTTTCTTAAGGGCAGCCATATTTTGTCTAATAACTCCAGAGTGGTTTGTATATAAGCAACAGGTTTCTCGTAAGGCCAAACAGAGACCTCCCTCTTTTAGAAAAAGAAGGTCTAAACCTCAGCAGTTTTGTAAAACCATTTCAGCTAAGAGCTTAGAGAATCTTTTAATTTAGATACAGAGTTGCCAAGGCTAGCTAGGTCTTGGTTAATGAGTGTAGTGAGGTGTCTATAGTTTTGTTCTCCTACTATGAAACTAGATATATTTAATCTTATTGATCCAGCCATCTCAATTTCAAGTAACACATTTTCAAGCATAACAGAAGAATTCCTTCTTGGGTGAGTATGAACAATACTGAGAGTATAATCTCATTTTAATGGAAACATTTTGCAGTGAAGGCTCACCAGTCTTATGAATAAATCGCCAAAACTTATTTAATACTGTCAAATAATGAACAGATTTGGTTTGTTTTTTTTAAACCCATTACTGGCAGTTACTATAAGCCAAGGCAAATAAAATTTACATCTCTTTAATCGTTTTACAACTTACTACACACCTTTTAGTTGAGCTTTTTTTATCTTCTTTTACATTTTGGCACAGTCAGACATTTTACTTGAAGACAAAACCACTTTTTCTGTTCCTCTTTTTTTTTTTTACTTATTACCAGTCAATTTTTTTTTCTCTCACTTTTTAGACAACATTAAAACTTTTAATAAAATCCTTGAAGTGATTTTCTTATAGTAGTCTAAAATATTGAATCATTTCATGTGTTTTTATTACCTTAAAATGCTACACTTCACTGTAAATTTGAAAGACTTTAAACATTATTTTATGTAAATTTTAGGTGACAATATAAAAATTTTAAATTTTGCATGTACGGCTTAACAAAGAATGTTAGTAGACTTTCAGTATTTGGAAACTTCTGAATTTTAGCATATACCGTAAATATCACAATTGATTGTACTGAAAAGTCATGATGAATCTATAATCAGAAAAACTCATTAATTTCATACATATTTCATCTGATTAAAAATATAAGGCTTGCATGTTCTAAATAATCTAAGAACGTATCTTTCTTAAAAGGCCACAATTTAACTGTAATCTGAATACCTTTAGCTGCCATTAAAAATAAAATAAAATTTAAAAAGAAAGGAAAAACAACCCCAGATCTTTGGAAGCCAGACTGCAATCGATGTCCCTTGAAGAGGCCTCAGGTGCTGGGTGCTGTTGTCTGAATAAGCAGTGAGTTGAAGTCGGGATCGGCTGAATTGCCTGGAGGGACTTAATAAGGGCTTGATTAGCAAGATCAGCAAGCTTTTTCTCGGATATCTTAGGGATGAGGGGTGGAGGTTTCCCATATTGTGCCTCAAAAGGTGAAATTCCAGCAACATAGGGAGTACAACACGCACGCAAAAGGGCAAAAGGAAGGAGACTCACCCAGTTTTTGCCAGTTGTTAAGGCCATTTTAGTTATCACCATTTTTAAAGTCCTATTCATCCTTTCTACTTGTCTTGAGCTTTGAGGCCAGTATGTGCAATGAAGTTTCCAATCAATCTGTAAAGCCTGAGTTAATTTTTGGGTCACTTGGGCTATGAAAGCCAGGCCATTATCGGACCCCATAGATAAAGGCAAGCCGAATCGGGGTATAATCTCATCTAACAGTTTTTTACTACTATGAGAGCTGACTCCGACTTGGTAGGGTATGCTTCTACCCAGCCAGTGAAAGTGTCTACTATTACCAACAAATATTTATGTCCTTGTAGCCCCTGCTTTCCCATTTCAGTAAAGTCTATTTCCCAATGTTCTCCTGGCATGGTTCCTCGAAAACGCTTTGTCTCAATCAGCTGTTGTTGCTTTGGATTTACAAGTTGACATTGTGGGCATCTGAGGCTTGCAGACTGGGCAAGCTTGGACAACTGAGGAATAAAATATCATTCCCAGAAGAGATCAGCCAGTTTTGATCCTCCCAAATGAGCTGACCTATGAGCCTGCTGAATAAGTTCCCTCCCGAGTGCCTCTGGCAATAGGATTCACTTGTCAGGCAGCTGATACCAGCCTCCAGGGATATTAGGCTTGACTTGGAGCTGGGTTGCTAGATGGAGGTCCTTTTGAGTATACACAGGTGCCAACAAAGTGGGAGGAATCAACAATAATGTCAGGGCCGTCTCAGTCCCCACTGATTTTGTAGCTGCCTTTCAGGCTGTGGCATCTGCCAAGTTGTTTCCCCTTATAACAGGATCATGGGCCCTACAATGTATGGTTACAACCTTTTCCAGCATCTAGATAGTGGCCAGTAGATCAAGTATCTGGGGGGCATTTTTGATCTTTTGTTCCCCAGAGGTCAACAGGTCTTGTTCTTGATAAATGGTTCCATGGACATGGGCCATTGCAAATGCGTATCTGCTGTCAGTATAGATACTGACCCGCTTCCTTCTGCCAGTTTGAGACCCTCAGTGAGAGCAATAAGCTCAGCCTTTTGAGCAGATGTACCTGGCTCCAGGGCTTGCTCCCACAAAACTTGGGGTTCAGTAGTAACTGCTGTAACCGCAACTCTCTTACCTTGATGGATATAGCTACTCCCGTCAGAGAAGTACAAGGGGGCCTCAGGCAAGGGCTCATCTGTCAAATCTTGTTGGAGATTTTGGAGGTGAACAATTACCTCAGAACAGTCATGGAGAGATGCAGAAGGATCACCATCAGGCAGCAACGTAACAGGATTCAATGCTGCAGTTGTCTTGTAACCAATGGAGGCAGGGTCTAGAAGTAGATTATGATAATGTATAATCCTGGCATTGGACAGCCATCGGCTCAGCGGGGCCTTGATTAGAGTTTCCAGCGAGTGTGAGGATACAACAATAAGCTTCTGTCCAAAAGTCAACTTTTGGGCTTCCTTTACCAATAAGGCCACTGCAGCTACTATTCGCAGACAAGGCGGCCACCCAGGAGCCACATTATCTAGTCTCTTGGATAGATAGGCCACTGGGTGTTGTGAAGGTCCCAAGGTTTGAGTTAATACTCCTTTAGCTATGTTCCTTTTTTCATCAACATAGAGAGAGAAGGGCTTGTATAAGTCAGGCAAAACAAGTGCAGGTGCTTCAGTGAGGACCCGCTTTAGCTGATTGAAGGCCTGATCTTGAGTCTCAGTCCATTTTAGGGGGTCTTGTGTAATCCCCTTTAAAGCATCATAGAGAGGTTGTGCTACCTCTGTAAAATTAATGATCCAAAGCCTGCAATACCCTACAGCTCTCAAAAATTTTCACATCTGTTTTTTTTCATCTTGGGAACAGGTACCTGTAAGATAGCCTGTATTCATTGAGAGGACAGAGTCCTTTTTCCTTCATGAATTTGGTAACCCAGTTAGGTTACACACTGCTGACAGAGCTGGGCCTTTTTAGCAAAAACTTTATATCCTAGCTTACTTAGAGTCCACAAAAGGGCCTCAGTGGCACTTATACAGTTCTCATGAAAATCAGTGGCTATCAGGAGGTCATCAACATACTGCAACAGCGTTACATTGGGGTACTCCTCTCTGTAGTTCATGAGATCTCTGGCCAGGGCCTCATCGAATAGGGTGGGCACATTTTTAAATCCCTGAGGTAGGCGTTTCCAAGTTAGTTGTTCAGACACTCCTGACACAGGATCAGTCCATTTAAAGGCAAAAATGGGTTGGCTTAACGGAGCGATGGGCAGGGTGAAGAGAGTGTCATTCAGGTCCCAAGTACCAAGTTCGATCTGGGCTCAGCGAGCATAGCAACGTATAGGGGTTGGGCACAGTAGGGTGGAGAGTCACAACTTGCTTGTTTACCTCTCGGAGATCCTGCATTGGTCAGTAATCTTGGGTTCCAGGCTTTTGGACAGGCAGTAAAGCTGTTTTCCAGGAAGAGACAAGGTTTTAAGATATTATATTCTTTTAGCTTTGCTATATGCTTAGCAATGCCTTGGTGTGCCTGCAGACTTATAGGATATTGCTTGAGCCAGATTGGGATTGCCTGAGGGAGGAGCTCTATGACCAAGGGAATCTGGTGTATCGCTAGGCCTGGGGGATTATCCTCTGCCTGAACGTTAGGGATCTCCTGTTTGCAGTGCTGAAGGAGCGTATTGTCACCTAACACCTTAGGTTCTTCTAGCAAGAGGGGTCCTTCCCCCTCAGGATAGAAGCATACAACTTTGTGCTATGGATTTCACCAGGTGCTTCAGAGCCTAGTGTCACGATTGGAGCCGCTGCTTCAAAACTGAGTTGGACCCTTAGTTTGTGTAAAAGTTCCCACCCTAAAAGTGGATCCGGACACTTCAGCACCCAGAGAAACTCATGAGAGATAGTCTTCTGCCCAGGTCTGGCAAGCCAGGCTTGCGGTTTCGGATAGACCTTTTCAGTACCAGTGGCTCCTAATACTTTCAGTTTCTTTTTTGTCAGAGACCCTAATGACTATGTCAAAACAGAATGAGCCACTCCCGAGTCTATCAGAAAATCAATGGGTTGGCCCCCCACTTGTAAGGTTAGCCTGGGCTCAAGGGGGGCAGCAGAGCCCTGACCCCCTCAATCTTGGGATAATAGAATCTTTGCATCTTTTTCTCTTTACCCTTTTAGTCTGGGGCAATTTCTACACCAATGTCCCATTTCTCTGCAATAAGCACATTGATCCTTATCTAGTGGAGGTGCTCCTTGCCTCTTTTGTCATCCTTGTCTTTGCTATCTGGAGGTGTAACTCTTGCACTTAAGATTTCCAGCACCTTTGTTACCTTTTTACCATTAACCTCCTGCCAGCTCTACAATTCGCAAATATTTTATGAGCAATTTTTACTAGCTGACTAAGGGGCATCCCTTCAAATCCCTCAAGCTTCTGTAACTTTTTTTTTTTTAACATCTAGGGCTGATTGAGTAACAAAGGTGACATTGATGCCCTTGCATTTTCAGACACAACTGGGTCTATGGGTTTATAAGGACAATAGGCCTCCACTAACCACTCTAGATAACCTGGTGGAGATTTAGTAGCCAATTGTCTTACCTCTGAAACCTTGGACAGATTTGTTTGTGGGTCTCTTGGCTGCACCTCTGAGAGCTCTAAGGAACAACTGGCGATACTGGGCTAGAGCCTCCCTACCTTCCGTGGTGTTGGGGTTCCAGTCAGGTTGAGATAAAGGGAAATTCTGGTTCAGGCAATCTGGTTCCAAGGATGAATTTCCATCTGGATCCAGCACTGCCCTTTGTCCCAATGCCTGAATATGCTCTCTTTCCTTGGAAGTGAATAACACCTGCAGTATCTACTGACAATCATCCCAAGTGGGACGATGGGTAGAGAATATGGATTCTAAGAGAGAAATGAGACATTGGGGGTGTTTAGAGAATGGTGGGTTTTGACCTTTCCAATTATATAGATCTGAAGTAGAGAAAGGAACATAAACAAAATTGGGGGCTTCAGGATTTATAGAGTTGGGCATCTCCCACAAGGGGCAAAGCGCGGGAGTGGGGGCAATGGAGGAGGAATCTGGTGACTCCAGGTGTGGTTGGCACCTGATCCGGATAGGGCTCAGTGGATGATGAGGAGGTTCCTCTTCTTCTGGTGGTGCTGGTGGTGCTGCGGGTGGAGCAGACAGGTGGTAAGGGGCAGGCAGCAGCTCCTCCACCTCTCACTCTGGTAGGACTGGTAGGTGGTTTTGGTTTCGGTTTTTCTCTTAGCAGTGCTAGCACTGGAGGGTTACTGGGCTGCTGCCTGGAAGCCTTGACAAACTTTTCTTAACCAGGGAGGAGAATAAAAAATAAGATCAAATCTGTATATAGACAATTTGGTCAGGATGAGTCAGAGGGCCAAAGACGTAGCTCCGGACTGCTTCTGCGATAGCCATGTCGAAGCTACTGACAGATGGCCATTCAGGGACTCCGCAAGGCCACTCCAAGGAAGCGAGCATGTGAAGTCTCTCAGGATGAACAGGTTCTCCGTATGCCTGGGCTCTTTGCTTAAATTCCTTAAAATGATTAAGAACTAGAGTTAGAGAAGTTAAAGGCACAGATGAAGATCCTTGTCCCGTGGTAACTAGTAAGAAAATGGTGGGTTAAACACACACACAATAAGGTAGCACAGAAGATACAAAAACACCAACAATGCACACACACCCTCTTCTGTCCACTCTCGAGTGTCCTAGAAGGAAATACCAGTGAAATCCCCTAGGCAGCATTAGATCTGGAATGGAGTCAAGCGAAAAGCAGTTCCTGGTTCACAAACTATGAACCGGTAAATACCAATACCCGACCATACAAATTACGAACGGGTAAATACCAATACCCGACTGTACCAATGGGCAAAATGCCCCCAAACCCGGAGGGCGTCCCGCTCAGGTGCAGAAAGAGCACTCAGGCTCCTCTACCAAATGCAAATGCGTGCCAAAATACAAACAAACCAAGGAAAAGCGTACATAAAAGATACTTACAGAGTACTGACCCAATGAAATGACTTGAGAAAAGAAAAAGGGGGACCTTTTGAGGGTCCTTGGGGTTAATCCCAGAGAGCCCCCAAATGCTGTACCCCAAAAAAGCTGCACCCAAAATAAAATGAAAATTGTAAAAAGGCAAAAGGAGTAAAATGGCCAAGATGTCTTGGAGGGAAAAGAAGTGAGCGCTTATTTATTTAGGCTGGTATCCAGTGACACAGAGTAAGGGTGGAATTTACACTGCTGTGTGACTAGGCTAAGATTTGGGGGTGGTTTATAAAGGTGAAAAACTGCAAAGATGTGGGTGAGGCTCCACACCTGTGCATTCCTGAGGAAACAGGACATCCTCCTTTTTTTTTTTAAAGGTCAAAGGGTATGGCGAATACAGAACAGAATGGTGGTGCTTGAGTTAGACTACAACAAACACAGAGTTCAAAAAAATTAACATCATAAAATCACTAGTTGATACATTACATACTGTCATCTTAACAATAGTTGTTAAAGTTACAAAATCAAAGCATAAAAAGTGGCTAGACACTAAAACATTGACACTACAAACTCTTCTATTGAATGATCTAACAAAAGCTCAGTAATATGGTCATCTATTTTACACATTATACATACCATTATATCCTTTAGAGCACTTTCCTTCTCTTTCACTTTTACAGTATCTATTATTTCTATTATACTTTTATATCTATTATACCTTTTGGATACCATTATTCTGTCCATTCTTATTATTTTTTACACTAGAGAGACAATGTGACATTTTCTAATGTGAGTCTTGTTTATTTCACTAATCATGATATTCTCAAGTTGCTTCCATTTACCAATAAAGGCCTCAAGATCATTTTTTATAGCTGAGTAGTATTCCATTGTATAAAAATGCCACATTTTTTTATCCACTCTGTGGCTGATGGCCATTTTGGTTGTCTCCAAGATTTAGCTATCGCAAATCATGCTGCTATGAACATGGGTGCACATAAATCACTGTGACATAACTTTTTCAATTTTTCTGGGAAAATAACCAGGAGGGGAAATAGCTGGATTGAATGGAATTTCCAATCCTAGTTTTTTGAGGAGTTTCCATACTGATTTCCATATTGGTTGCACCAGTCTCCACTCTCCCCAACAGTGGAAACGTGTTTCTTTTTTCCTGCAGCCTTGCCAACATTTGTTATCAGTTGTTTTCTTGATGGAAGATGGAAGCCATTCTTCCTGGGATGAGATGAAATCTCAATGCTGTTTTGATTTGAATTTTTTGAATGACCAGTGATGGTGAACATTTCTTCATATATTTATTTGCCATTTGTATATCTTCATCTGAGACCTGTGTGCTCATTTCAGATGCTTATTTTTAGAGAGGGTCTTTGAATTTGGGAGACTTGATGATTTTCAGTTCTTTATATGTTCTGGATATAAGTCCTTTGTCTGAGGGATTGTTAGCTAAAATTCTTTCCCATTCTGTGGGTTTTCTTCTCACTTTGTTGGTGATTTCTTTTGAAGTACAAAAACTTTTTAGTAATATGAGATCCCAGTTGCTGATTCTTTGAAGTATTTCCTGTGTGGTCTGCATTTTATTCATGAATTCTCTCCCTACCCCTATGTCTCCAAGATTTTTACCTACTTTATGTCCTAGTAGATTTAGTGTTTCTGTTTTAATATTTAGGTCTTTGATCCATTTTGACTTTAGTTTAGTGTATGGTGATAGGCAAGGGTCTATTTTCAGTCTTCAGCATGTGGAAAGCCAATTTTTCCAACACCATTTATTAAAGAGGCTATCTTTTATCCAGTAAACATGTTTAGCCCCTTTGTCAAATATAAGGTGGCTGAGTGTCTTTAGAGTAGTGCTTGCATCTTCTAATCTGTTCCATTGATCCTCAGGTCTATTTCTTTGCCAGTACCATGCTGATTTTATTACTGTGGCTTTGTAGTATAGGGATTGACATGCCTCCTGCCTTGCCTTTGTTGCCTAGAATTGCCTTTGCTATTCTAGGTTTATTCTGTTTCCAAATGAATTTTAGGAATGTTTTCTCTAGATCTGTGAGTTATGTTAATGGTATTTTGATTGTGATTGCATTAAATCTGTATAACAGTTTTGGGAGTATGGCCATTTTCACAATGTTGGTTCTTTCTAACCAACAGAAAGGAATATCCTTCCATTTTCTAATATCCTCTTCAATCTCCTTTTTTAGAGTAGTATAATTTCCATCATATAGGTCTTTTACATTATTGGTTAGATTGATTCCTAGAAGCAAAATGGCCTTCTTTTGAAAATTGTGGTTTATAAAAATTACTTAAAGATTAATAAACAGCTGAGGATAATTGAAATCACAATTTAACATTTATTAAGTAGTTCAGTCAAGAATATAAGGGATAGAAGAAAAGCTTGAAGGAAAAATAGTTTACTGACAAAGCACAATGGGTGTATGGACAGATAATGATTATGGAAAATTATGCACATTATCTAAGTTCACTATTTTTTATTTTGTATTTGGTTCTGTGTCATGTTTTTAGTTCTATGTATGCTGTTTTGGACTTTTGAGCTGGAGCTTTAAATTCTATTCATGTGATTTTTCTATTTATATCAAGAAGAATAGTCAATTATTCTGCCATTCTCACTGCGTTTTCTCAACTTTTAGTTTTTCAATACTTATCTGTTTTAAATGCTCTTGTTTTAATTTTAAGTTATTTACTTAGTGAATACTTATTGTCTCTTTGTGCCACTTTGTATAAGGTAATGTGGATACAGAAGTGAAAAAAATCAAAACACAGTACCCTACTATCTAGAGTTTATATTTCAGCATATCTAAAACCTATTTGGGGATATCCACTCTCATCAATGTATGCCAGCTAAAACCATGCCCAAGTTTCTTGTAAGGATTCTTTATTTTACACTGACCAGGAAGTAGCCATGCTAGTAATGCTGAATCCTGGATTACTGTTTCATATTCATAATGAATAGCGATAGAAAAAGAATAATTTCCACATTGAGTAGCATCTCCCAGTCTTCACTGGTTCTTGTAAAGATCAATGCTGGTTTTCTTTGTTGCTTCTAGATCCCAATTTTTCACTCTGTCATTTAACTATATTTATATGACAGTATATTGGACCAGGGCATAACTACAGAAAACCCCATGCACCTAAAGAAAGAAGAGGAAATGTGCACATTTGATGGTGTACATGCGGATTGCTGAGTATCTTGCTTAAAATCATGAAATTAAAGCCACATTGCCAAGTCCAGTAGGCAAGTGTGGGCTGTAACAATGTAAACCAATTTCCAGTTTGCTGCAGAACTTTCGAGATGTTCTTCACATTTCTCTTTAATCCTTTGTAAATTACACATTTTACAGTGGAATTTTATGGGCTTTTTCAGTTCTTTCAATATCTATCAACATTGGAAGTTAATAAAATTTCACAGAATGTTTAATTTCTTCTACTTTTATCTACAGGCATTATTTTGTGTATTTCATTAAATGCACATGCATGAGATATATTTTTGAAAACTTCCCTGAACTAATGTTACATAGAAACACATAACCATGATAATTATGATACTGGGTACTAAATTAGGAAAACTTTTATTCAGTTTAATGTCTTATTTTAAGACTTGTCAAAAATACAGTATGAAGTATTTTTCCAAATGATGCAGCCTACATGTATTTCAATTGCCTTCTTTTCTGTTATCAAATGAAAAGATTTCTGGGGTAAAATCTGAATCTTACCCTAATTACATTATTTCACTCAATTCATCAGAACACAAATAAACACTAAGGATTCCTCTCTCACCTGCCATCTTTCCCTTGAGATCCCTTTTCCCTCCCCCTTCATTTTTCTCTCCACAAACACATACACATATATAGAAATTAGCATGGATGATTAGATATAAAATAAACAACATGATTTTTAAACATGTCATGTACAATAAATTGAACGTTGACGCCTTCTAAATTAATTTACATTATTTAAAATAATTTAAAATTGCAGTGCCAATTATAATCCCTGTTTAATAGTACTAAGAAGGAGAATCTTGTGTGGGGTGATTAAGCTACCTTTCCCCTCTGTCACTTTAGGACACAGCAAAAAGTCATCTTGATGAAAGCAGGGACCACATCTGAAGCTGACCCTGCCATGCCAGCACCCTGACCTTGGAATATCCACACCCCCCCCCAAACCTTGATTATCTCAGCAAATTTTCACTGTTCATAGCCAGTCTATCTGTGGGGTTGTTACATCAGGCCAAGAAAAATAAGATGCCAGGAGTTAGCAGAGATGTAACTTGTGCTTACAGTTTTGTTTCCATCCATATATTTTTATGTTTATATTGTTGTTTAGGGTTTGAGCTTATATCAGGCCATAGAGTATCATCACTGAATAAGGAAAATAAAAATAACAGCCTCCTAAAAATATATTTATTTGTTGTAGTTTTGGACTGAAAGACTTTACCATCACTCAGATATAAAACAAATGAAAGTAACACAAATTTAATGAGAAAATTTAGTTAATATTTCAACCTCTAAACATTTCCTCTCCATACCATTCTAGCACACTGAAATATATAAAAATCTTTATGCATGAATAAAACATATACTATTTAAAAATAAATAAAGCATAATATAAAGCATTTCTTGAGAACTAAATTCTCCAAAAGCAAGAGACCACAACTATAAAAAAAAAAAAGTTTCAGACAAATCAACAGCTATTATTGACATAGTCTCTTTTGTCTTGGGAGTTGTCAATATCAAGTTACATTTCTCAAAATTCAGCTAGAAGCTATTTCAGAAACAACATTTAAAAGACCCTGGTGAGACACCATAGAAGAAGCTATCAATTTTCATCTTTTCTACACAGTCATGAATGCATTTATTAGCAGACTTTCATGATCTCTTAAACAGAGGTTCCAAATGTATTGTGATACCCCAAAAGAACCATTAATGAAAGCTATATCCCACACTACCATTCTGTGAATATGTATACTACTGTGCTGTTACGAATTGTTTTTATTTTTAATATTACAAGAAAGACTTACCTGAGCATGATCAGTAGTGTTTTTGCACATTATTTTCAATCAGCAACTTTTCTTGAATAACTCTTACCAGACAGGTCATAATACACAGCCACTTTGATAGATTTGGTTATGAAGATAGAAACAATTATTCCTCCAGGCAAAACATGCCAAAAGAGAATGTGTAACTGTAGCAAAACCACAGAGAAAATATTATAATGATTCAACTTTGGTGGAAATGCTTGAGC
The DNA here is from genome assembly GCA_004027455.1 of Hydrochoerus hydrochaeris. Lineage (NCBI taxonomy): Eukaryota > Metazoa > Chordata > Mammalia > Rodentia > Hydrochaeridae > Hydrochoerus > Hydrochoerus hydrochaeris. Next base: position 97,356 of record PVLA01002435.1, read on the forward strand.
AATACCTGATTAGAATGTAAAATAAATAATCAAGTATGATTTTATAGCCCAATAAAGTGCAATAAATAAACAAAAATGAGTATTCTGCTAGAATGAGACTAATGCAATTACATAAATAAGACTCATTTGACACAAGCAGACTTTAAACCTATTTTATCAAACACTTTGACATATTTGCTGTTGAAAGTGGTAATATTTGCTTACCAATAAATTGTTGCATTTTATGCATTATCTGGGAAATTGATTATCCAATGAATTAATCATTTCCTTTAATAGTAATGCCTTCAAGTTTTTTTAAAATGAGAAATTAGAATTTTTGAGGTGTATGACACTTTCAAATCTTGATTGAAATTTTCTGATATAAAAATCTTGTGTTATATTTCAATATCTTTCACCTCCAGCTCCTGGCCTAGGGCAAAGTCTAAAACATGAATTCTTCTCTGTAGTACTTGCCAGTTAATTCTTTATTTGATGGCTCCAAAGACCATATGCAAATGTTTTTCATTTTAATCTTTAAACGTTGAAAAAATTATATTTCTTCCATAACTTCCATCCAATCTTAATTATTTTTATCTCAAAATATACTGCCACTTATAATACAGTACTCCCTCAAATGCACATTAAAATAAAAATTAAATATATTAATGTAGAAGTTAACAGCAACACTAAGCTGGCATAACTTTGTAGATGATATTTTTAAAGTAAAATATTATTAAGAATGGCTACATATGTATTGAGCATCTACCCCTCACTTCGGCCATGCTTTCCGAATGCCATATTCCCAACCCATTTGAGTAGCAGGGAACATTAGTTATATTCAAGTCCTTAGCAGTTAAAGCATTTGGGACTGGGAATATAGCTCAGTGGCACAGTGTCTGCCTGGTAAGTGCACAGTCCTGAGTCTGCCTTCTTGTAAAAAAAAAGATGAAGAAGGAGGAGGAGGAGGAGGAAGAAGAAGAAAAATAGGAAGAAGAAAAGGAAGAAGAAGGAGAGCTTTGCAGTGACAAGAAATAATCAAAGCTTAATGCCATGTACTTCCAACTTCCAGAATGGAGGCTAAGGGTAGTCTCTGGACAGGTGCCCTCTTCTGTTAAAGGAAGGATACACATTGGCGAGCTCAGTTGGAAACTGACAGTGTGATTCTCAAGAAACCTAGACTAGTACTTTGAAAGAGATGTCATAGGTTGGGCATGGTGGCACACTCCTGTAATCCCAGCACTGGGGAAGCTGAGGCAGGAGAATTGTTTGCAAGTTCAAAACCAGTCTGGGCTACAAAATGAGCCCAAGGCCAGTCTGAAGTGCATAACAAGACCCTGTCTCAAAAAGACAAAAAGAGAGAGAGAGAGAGAGAGAGAGAGAGAGAGAGAGAGAGAGAGAGAGATGTAATATATATATATTGTGACTGTCTTCCTTCACCTTAAGCATCATAAACATGCAGAAGTCAGAGTATTGTTCTTACTGATATTTTAAGATCTGTCAGTCAGAAACAAACCAAAACTCCAGGCTTTAATCTGAGGAGCGGAGAAACTCAGTTCATGCTCTTTATTTGAGAGATGGAGCCTGTAGTGCAAGAAGAACAAAAGGATTAAACAGGATTCCTGAAAATTGAAAACCAGCTCTTGAGAGTCAGGGTGGCCAGATGTGAGTGGAGAGTTACATTATAACTTATCGTAACTATGGCAACTATTCTGTAGTCTTTGTGTTTGTGTTTTTAATATTACAGTCTTAACATTTGGGATATTACATGTTTGTGTGTGTACATGAGGTTTAAAAGACAAGGATTCACATACTTTTGTTTGAGATATACAGACACAGTGACACTTGCAGGTGATGTATTTTAAAAAGTGAACGTGACCACCAGAGAAGCACTGTGTAGGAGTATCACTGAAAATGACTGACTTATTAAGATGACTTTGTTAGAAATGCAACCTTTGCTTAACCTCCTCCCCTTTTTAAAGACAGGGTTTTGCTATGTAGTTCAGGCAGAACTGGACTCACTATGTACACAATGTAGGCTTCCTAGGCTGGCCACAAGCTTGCACTGATCTTCCTGCTTCAGCCTCCCAAGTGCTGGGCTTAGAGGCATGCATTACTATGCTTGGCTGCCATCTTTTCTTATACTCTATGTTATCAGCTATGATAGCTTTATACTATGGTACAGGGGGCTGATCAAGTTGTATTCCACATTATCTGGTTTACCGATAAGGGCGAATTTGAAGGTGCTAAAGTAACCTCAGGTAGCCATTCACCCCACTAGTCCTCTTACCCTTTGCCAATATTTTGGAGTCGTGTAAGCAACACTGGAGCCACTGTTCTTGTTGTGATTATTCTGTTACACTATTTATAGCACTTACTTTTTAAATATATCAGTTTGTTTTCTATTATCAATAATGAACAGAAATTGCATGTTCCTATAGATTGGAATCATAGTGGCAGGAAATACTATTGAAAGATAAATAAGATAAATCCTATGATTCAGTTACATATCTACATTTTATATATATATATATATATATATATATATATATATATATTTCCATTTCAACTGCTCTGTGGTTCTTTTTTCTGCTTTGCCTTTTTTTCAGTGTGAGAAGGATTCACAACTGAAGAATAAAAGTGTTAACTGCTCTCATATTGAAAAGGCTGCCAGTTCATCAGCTATGGTTATTATCCCATAAAGGAGTCTCCTTCACTTTAAACAGAAAATTGTAACTATATAAAATCTGTACATTTATTTTTTTAAATTTTGCTGTTCTTCTGTTTCAGCCTGACTAACTTCACGTTTTAATCACTTTGGCTTTTCATTCCCAGTGCAATAGATGTAGATTTTTCTTACTGACACAGATCTCTGATATAAAGTAAGGAAACACTAGAAATATTGTGAATAAATCTGCTGATGTCAGCTCATCTTCAAATGTGATAGTATCTTACATATCATTACAGCAATGAATAGGTCTATTTCTAGTATGATAAATTATATGCTTTGATTTGATATCACAGTATATCAAATTATTCATAAAAGGAAGTGTTCTTTAATCGTGTAGATTAAAAAAATAAAATCCCAGGAATTTAGACTAAGTGAAATTTTTCTTCTGAGAAACTCCATAAACCCCTTCAACAACCATTGATATCTTATTATTATGTTAAATAACTGAGTAATTTTGTATTTTGGATGGAAATTATTATAAGAAATATTTTATTCATTAGATTCCATCATGAAAATGACTATTTTCAACTGTCTATATTGTTAGATACACTATTGTTGCAACATAATTTAAATGAGAAATGTTTAACTTACTTTGTTAAGATGTACAGAGATTCTTAAGAAGATTCAGTACAGTCCAGAGAGGTATGTGTAGTTTGCAGCCAGACGACCTCATTGGATCTGAAACTATAGATCAGTATTAAAAACAAAAAAACCAGAAAATTGGCCTTGAACAAAAGTGTATAAAATATGATGTCATTTTATCACTTGTAGGCATTCATTGTTATCTAGGATATTTTGTATGCATTTATCCACACAATATGCAACATGTTTTATGTATATCTGTACATGTATATAAACACATCCATACACAAGGTTCATGTACCTGCAGAAACATACACAAATAAGCACTTGCACATATGCATACATGAACATGTGTATTATTCTGAAATCTTACTTGAACAGTTTTCTTATAAAGTATTTATGCCACAACTCTTTCATAAAATGGTCTTGCTTTACATTATTTGAATGCCTAACATCAATCCACATTGTGCAAGATAGCTATATATATATATATATATATATATATATATTTTTTTTTTTCAGCATTTTCCGTCAAAAGTCATGGGACCAATAACCAAAATAGGAATGCAATAAGACTTTTAAGAAAAAAGAAGGGGGATATCCATGCCATGTTGGAACATAGGGCACAGGGAAAAAAAGCAACCAGCTTGCCTCCCCGGTAATCAGCCCGGAGCCTACCAGCATGTGGACTGAGAATAAGACATCCATCCCCTCCCTTGGGAGGTTGACCATATGCAAAATAGCAGATGGAGGATTTCCTTCTGACATTTTGAAGGCAAATATTGTTAACACTGTTTTGCTTTGTTCTGATAAATTCTGTTGCTCTATTCAATACTCTGTTTTGATAAGTTCTATAATGTTCTATATTTGGTTTGATTTTGCTATACCTGCTTGAAAGAACAACTACTGTGAAGATAATAAGATATATTATGTCACCTATTACTGTTATCTCAATAACCTGTTGTGACTTTCCTTACCAAATTCACTGAACTGACTCAATTGGCTGTGTTCAGTATAATTCTGTGATATTTGTCTACTTAAAAAAAAAAAGAGCTGACTTCTATAATATTTCTTGTAGAACACTGTCATACACTAAATTCTATGTATTTTTGGTAGCATTATAGTAATCAATTAAATCTCAGATTAAAAGGAGAATAATCCTTCATTATATCATGAGGCATTTTCCTCCTTCTGTCAGTATAAGTTTCGCTTTTTGACCTTCTCTCCTGTTAGTATGTAGAATTTCAAATACTTACATGTGGCATTCTTAGTGTTGTGGTTAATACCATGAATATAAAGAGACTGAAATAATGTATTTGTATTACCACATTTATCCATTCTGATAATGAAGAAAGGACAAAATAAAATATAATGTGGTTGCAAAGATAAAGTGGTCCAACTGTGATGCTAGCAAGATAAACACAGGATAGGCTAATGTTTATAGCTCTTTCTTATATTCCGCTTGTTTCTTATCTATTGTCAAATTTTTATGTTTAGTAGTTTTTTTACATTATTATGAATATTACTATTATTGTCTTTTTGAGACAGTTAATCTTACAACTAGCCCTAGGCCTAGCCCAAGCCCTAGCCCAAGCCCTAGCCCTAGTCCTAGCCCTAACCCTAACCTTAACCCTAACCCTAACCCTAACCCTAACCCTAACCCTAACCCTAACCCTAACCCTAGGTAGGTCATGATTCCTTCCTGTCAGTGTGTGCTTCTGTGTAAGTCCCTCCCTTTTAATATGCTCAGGTCCTTTGATTTTCTGCTAACTCAAAGAGTATGCTGAAGCAGACATATGGTAAATAATTGTACATGTAAGATTATCTTGTATAAAATTGCAGTTCCTCTCTTGCTGAAGACATTTTATCTCCTTTGCTGATTTTGAAAAAAAGAGAGAGAGAGAGAGAGAATTTTCAATTTTTGAACTATCAAATGTAGGAATTTGAAGAGGCATCTAGTCAACCTCCAGAAGAAGAAATAAAAAAAAAGAAAAAGAAAAAAAGAGAGCTTCCTTCATTTAACAATCTTCAAAAGATTATTTCCAAAAACCACCAGGTCATTTATGACCTGGTGTCATAAATGAGGCTACAATAACCTTTCAAACAGTCAGCTCTGCTGTGCTCAGTCTTCTATCTTCTAGAAATTTTGAGATAATAAATGTATGCTGTTTTATGGTGCATTGTTTGTGGTAATATTGTAAAATAGCCATTAATTCTTAGTACAGCGAAAAACAAACTCATCACAGATACTGGTGGTCACTGCAATGGAAGGCAATAGTTGAATAAAGGGAAGATACAAGTTCTTATGTGATCAAAGCAGTAAATCTGGGATCAGATAATAGCAGAGCCAGAGGGCTCAAAATATCTATAGGTTGAGCACCCTTCATAGAATTAGCCTTGCTTCCCTGGTCTCTCTACCACTACTCATATCCATGACTTCATGTGAGATTTTCATTTATTTTGTTTTGTATAATCAAATGATGGAAGATCTTTAAAAAGCAAGCTTGCCTCAGTAATAGAGAAGATAAATAAATGTGCATAACATGAGTAGGTATGGCTTTATGTCATCTTCACTCAGGAAATCTTGCAAAGTAACTTTGCATAATAAAAGGCACTTCATAGTATGAGGAGTGGTGCTTTTATCTATCCAATATAAAGGAAAATAGAACTGATACGTGGAATCAATTTATAATTAATGAATAATTGTCTGTTTGGTATGAACCTTAAAGGAAAAATAATTACTACAAAGACCCAGAAAAATGAAGCTAGAGCAAGAGGCACACAGGTAAAATTAGGGACATGGTAAAGAATGATAAATATTTCAACTCATGTTTTCAATGACTTGAAAAGATAAACCACTAAAAGAACACTAAATGAGTCAGGATAACTCAACAGTTTTGATATTATTAAACTTCTGTATTCTACCACTGCATGATTTCAATAAATCCATGAGTAAAAGCAGAGAGGAATAAGCTCAGAGACTGTAACAGTCTAGGTTCCCACTCCATGTTCAGTCTAGTTATTTCCAAGACTCAACCAACTATCTGTCAAGATGGAGTGTTTGTCCTTTAAGGACACCAACCGCCTATGTGCTGGTAAGCTAATTCTATTGAAACTTTTCAACACTGAATATGGCAGAATATTGTTATTATTTAGGTCAACATTTATTGTAGGTATGGTTTTATCTTTCCCAATGGCAACACCTTGGTTAGAACCACAATTTGAGGACTTATACAGAATTATATCAGCAGCAGCATTCCTTGTAAGACTAAAGGATCCTTTCAACATCAAGGTGGAGTATGTTAAGAAGAAAAACAACCATGAATTACTAGTCCTACTACTTCTTACATCACACAGTAGCCACTTCTGTATTAAAATAGAAAAGTAACCTTTTAAAAATGAAGCTACTAGGCCATTTTATGATAAATAAAATGTGATGATTAGGCATTTTCTAGGATGAAATATATACCTTAAAGCATGAAGAAGCATATGCTCATTTGTTATTTTAAGGTTCCATACATGAATCAAGACAAACGATGAAAGGAAAGGTGATAATATATCATTGCTACAATTGGCACATAAGAGTGATTTGTTCTTTCTGCAGGTCTAGATTTCCTATTCTGAGAAGCAAATATGATCCTAATATGAGACACAGAAAGGGCATTATTATCCATCCCAGCAAGACCTCCAATATGCATTTAGTAATGGCAGCGTGTGTGACCATGCCAGGCAAGCCACCCAGATTACAGAGCTGCTTAGGTGAAGTGACAGAATACAGGGAGATAGAGGAAAGGATGGTGGGAATACCAGAAATTGCTACAGATAACTGGAGCAGCATGGGTTTTGATTATTCACACTGAACATAAAAAAAATAAAATAAAACCTAGCATATTTTAGCTTGGGCAAACAGAAAAGTTAATCGTTGATCCATCGGTACAAGTGATAACTTGCAGACAATACTCTGGTACTTCATGGAGAACACTGATGACATATCTGTGCTCCTTCTGTTGAGAACATCAGCTGCCAAAGCTCTCCATTGACTTTGCACCTGGGAATTAACCTTAGACACAGGTAATTGAATCAAGGAAAGTTTCATCTCCTCTGAGGGTGGCCACCAGGCAATGTCTGGTGGTTGCGCTACTATAAAGGCCAAGCCACTCAGCTTCAGTTTAGAAAGGACTCTCAAATCTGGAAGACCTTGGCAGCTCCAGAGCCCTCCAAAAGAGAGGCTGAGTCCAACTGCAATCACCTTGCAAATAACTCTTGCTCTGCCAATTTTGCCTAGTTTTCCCTTTATTACAAGTGAATCTCTCAAAAGCCAAATCTGAGGGGGAAAAAAAGCCAAATCTGTAAGAATGTAGTAAAAAGCACAAAAAACCCAACCTTATCTACTTTATATGGAAAAGTACACTGTATTTCATACTCACTTAGTAAATACAAATATTCATCCATATACTCAAAACATAAAATACATGCATACCGAATAAAAGTACATATATATGTGTATGTGTGTGCACAGTTATGTGTACACATTTACTTTCAATATTTAATGTAAATACACTATGCACAAATATATGCACATCTCCAATATTTATTTCCCAGGATCTTAAAATAGAACTTATGAACCATACTGTTCCATTAAATAGTGAAATGAGTACATACAGTTCACCAAGTTTTAAAACAAAGATATCAAACTAAGATCCACAAGTAAATTTAATTTCACTTGAAAATCTGTTGATAAAAACCTATTTATTGTTAGTACCATATAAATGTTACAAATACACTATAGGGTACTTCTTGCCTCAATAAGTTAGTTTTAATGTAGTTCTTAATAATCTTAAACATCATGTATTAAATTAATATATAATGTATATGAGATTTGCTTTTGTGAGATTTTTAAACAATATAAGCAATATAGTCTTTTACTTATTATCATATGTGTAACACCATTCATTTTTGTCTATTAAAATTCAATTTTAAGGAAGAAAAGTCAAATTCTATAAGCATCTTAAAGTAATATTTTAAATGATTATGTTGAAATACTTTCAGAATTTTCACATAAATGTATTAGTTAAATATCTTATCACTACATTTTTAATATTTTTATCTTGGCAAAAATAGCAGGAGACAGAAAATGTGGTTCTTTTATACTGAAATGAAAATGTTAAATTGTTATTGATCTTTTCACATTACATCAAAGATATCAAACTAAGATCCACAAGTAAATTTAATTTCACTTGAAAATCTGTTGATAAAAACCTATTTATTGCAAACTATTAGCAATAAAGAAAAAAAGTTCAGGGAAAATTTAGAAGAAGTGCATTGATCTCTGCAAAAGGAAAGAGTAGTGTTTTTTAAAAAAGGATTCTTAGGCAATACCTCTTCAAAAATGGCAATTTCAGAAGACAAATTGTACTTGTCACTGTGGACCAGCCCAAGTAGTACACTAGAGTCGGTCCCTAAAATTGCATACCTATCAGTCATCTGCTTTGGATAGGGAGTTTATAGGCCCTTTGCAGAATAAATCTGCTGCGGTGTCCTTCAGGAACTCCAGAATTTCCTGTTGGCTTCACTTTGATTAGGATGACAAAGCATACCACTCTAGGAAAGTCCTAATTTTCCATGACTGTACTTGATGTTTTTGTTCTGTAAATTAAAACTAAGATCCACTGAAACTGCAGTTCTTATGTTTCATATACTTTTGTGAGATAAGAGAATAATAGTACATCAAAGATAGTGCATTTATAATAATGAGAATGAAAAATTAAATGCCTACAATTATCATGCAAAATATGGTGGACTGACTTTAATGTTAACACATGTCACAAATATCTGCTACCAGTGTTACTCCTGCATACATAATACATTATATAGTTTACATTATGTATCTACATAATGCAAAAGTACACAATAGTATAACTTATACAAATGTTTGTCAAGACATATATTTGCACATATACAGGAATATATATTGTTTGTGCCAATAACTTATTTATTAACTCCTATTCATTTAATAATTGTTTGTTAAATTACTAAGATGGGCATTATATCAGGGGAATGAAATCATTGAGAAAGCCATGCTCCTAAAGTTTAATTTAATGAGGTAATGAGATTTAATATTAAAGAAAAAGTATAACTGGCAATTCTCTGTACAAAATTAAATATTTATTTATATTAACTGTTAGAATTTTTATTAGTGACTAATATTATTGCATCTTTGAGGAAAATAGATCATTGTGCTAATATTTAGAGTAAATCTAGATTCAGATTAACATAAGATGTTGGTTTTTATCCAAAAATATAATGCATATGGTTATGCAGACATTGTTAATACTTATTAATTAATCATCTCTTAGGTGCCAGACACTTTAACAGAAACTTAAAATAGAAAGAAAAAGACAAATGATGTATATTCCAGTAAAAAAGATAAAGCAGTATACAAATTCATAAGCTGATAAGTAATCAAGTAGGGCTAAGTTCTACATAAAGATTGAAATAGAAGCAGTAGAGAAATAAGTTCTGAAAGATTATTTTATGCAAGACTCTGAAGGAACTCCCTTTTGAGGGGATTACATTAGAAGAGAATCCTGAAATGACTAAATACAAATTCCCAGTGAGATAAAGAGACCCCGAAAAGGGAACGAGATCCTGTATTGAAGAATCACTGAAACAGTCAGAGTCAGTGAGTGAGGCAGATAGAGGCAGAATATGAAGTGATGTAGACAGAGATCAAATTATACGGAGTCTTGTTGACTATGGTGATTGGATTTGGATTCATTCAGTGTGAAATCAGGGCCACTATTGATGATATTTACATTTTGAAATATGCTTATCATTGTAAAAGAAATTATATAGCTGAAACAGCTACTGATTGTAGAAATGGAGTAAGAACTAGGAGCAATGCAGAGATGAAATCAAATTTATAATGCCCACATCTAATAAATATTTTAGATTTTCAATATTTAATAAGAATATTAATAGTGTTTTAGTACGAAAGGCTTTTTGAAAGCCAATTTGTGCTTTCAAAATGCAAAAGTGTGCATCTCCAGTCAGATTACATGTGTTTGTGAAAAAAATGTTTCATGATGCTTTAAAGAATTTTGCTATATAGAGGAATATGTGATAGCACAGAAAAATAAAACATTAATGACACTTATAAATAGCAGCTGGAAACTGAGAATGGAACCATGGATCTGAGACAATTTTTAGAATCTTTCATATTCTGAGCATTAAGCTACTATATTCTGAACTGGGGAAGGCCATCAAAGACTGCACATAGTTTACCCACTAAAAATGTGGCAAATAACCAAGGCATCAGTAGAGAAAGATTTTTTTTAATGCAGAAAGCAGGGCATTGGCAACAGAGCATGAAGAAAAAAAAATAGGTACTATCAAGTTAAATTCAGAAATTAGGGACAGTAAGTGATTAGAAATAACATTTTAATGGTGATTTCAGCATTCTCAGCATATGATTTCTGTCTTTTCTAATGATTTCTGTCTTTTCTAATGATTTCTGTCTTTTCTAATGGTGATTTCAGCATTCTCAGCATATGATTTCTGTCTTTTCACCTTTTTTACTTAAAAGGAGAACACTATGACATTGGATTGGCCTTCCCAAACTGGCAGAACAGAGTAGAACAGTTGAATTCCTCAAGCTAATCACACCAACATGCATTTAAAGCTTGCTTATTTCTGCAGTTTTTCATTTAATAACATTGCACCATGGCGAATTAAAACCATGGCAAGTGAAACTATGAATAAGAAAGTATTATAGGCAGCTATGTTAGATAGAAATATTATAGGCAGTCAGATAGGCATAGGCCATCAAGTTCAGAGAACAAGAATACATTACAACCTAGGTGGAGTCCCATCCATTAAAGGTCAGACCTCTTGATAAAGACATAATGACCCAGTTGGCATGCCTCCCCAAGGGATAATATACTATAATTGGTGTCACTTTGCCTAATAAAGAATAGATAGAAATCAAGACAGATGATTGAACAGGATTTTCTGACTCATCACTTCAAATAATAAATAAATAAAAAGCTCCTTGTTCTTTTCATGTACACTTACTTCATGAATTACTTTCCCATTCAACCAACATTGCCTAAGCAATCATACTTGTAATCTTATTGGTTGAGCACAGTTTTGTCCCATGTTGTAACACCTCATGATTTTGCACTGACCTCATGATTTTGCTGCTTAAAAATTCCCCTAGAAATGGAGATCCACAGCAATTCACTCAGGCCTTGTCATGTCTCTCAGGAACTGTTTCTCCCTCAATAAAATGTCCTATTCTTAACCTCTATTATTCCTTAGAATTCATTCTTCAATTTTAGGAAACACAAGCATGGTGTATCAGATATCTAGTAGGTTGAGAATTATATTTCTCATATCATTTTAAAGTCCTATATCAAAAGGACTCAAGACATGAGAGGACTTTTCTATTGGATCCCACAATTCTGGTGAGTCATCCAACCTCCTGGACAAGGAGATTGTTGGACTGCAGAGGACACAAGTCAACTAATATACAGTGCGCAAAAAAGGAGGGTCACCAGAGAGAAAAATGTTCACAAGAAACTGCATGGTCAAGCAAGGCCATTGCCCATTCTGGTGGCTGGCACTGATAGAAGAGCTGAGAAGCTCAGTACATAGTTTGAAAACTAACTCCTGAGGAGACTTAGCTGACCTTAATGTTTACAAATAACAAGAGATAAAATTTGGTTGACAGAGGTTTCACTTTAACTTGGTCTTAGGAACCCAGCAGAGAACTACAACCAAAGACATATAAAAGTAACAACAATACAGGCTAAATTAGAAAAAGATTCCATCCCTGCCCTCCTCTGGCCTTTTCTAACTATACCTGTAGACAGATCTAGTAGCCAGCTGATTACAATTGCCATTCCAATCCCTTAAGAGCAGTGTCTTTGTTGCTCCTTCCCCAATCTGCCTTTCTATTCTAGTCTTCAAGCTCTGATCACAGATGCCTTAATCTTTTGGTAGTTTGTTTATGCTCACTCCCGAACCCCAAGGGATCATACAGATCACAAAGATCATAAAAATGCCAGACCCCTTTTTCCTCCAAGGCCCATTGGACAAACATCTCTGTTAAAGACTTCCATATGCTTTTGCCTAATAAGAACCCCAGTTTGAAGAAGCCTGACTGGTTGTTACCCATTCACTCAACAGCATTTGATTGACATCTCAGAGGGGGGCAATGTAGAGACAGTAGGTTTTAGACAGGAAGAGGGATAAATTAGGATCTCATTAAACTTTATTAAAGAAAATAATAGGAAATGTTACTAAAGGTAACTTTTACTTCTGCAGTTAGACTCCAGCAATTTAAAAAACAAAGACAAAGGTAGAAAAACCAGACACAAGAAGGAGTCAGGTAACACAGTAAATATAAGAATTCAGCAGGAATTGTTGACAGACGAAACAGGAATGTATCTGGGAGAATGAAAGGCCAGGAAAACCATCTCCTCTGTTAAAATTCAAAGAAGATACAAGGCAGCACCTAAGGACTCTTATTTAATATGTAAAATACACACATACATACACACCCCTTAATATATATACTTACATTTATAGTCTCATTTTGGCACCGCTATACCTGCACTAGTCCACTTGACTTAATTTCTAACTCTAAACTGTCCCTCTGTGAGGCTCTCCCCACACACTTAACCACAGCAAAAGGACAAAAAGGAATCAAATGATCAGAAAGAATGCAGATGGAGGTGCTCAGTTTAAGATCAAAGACAGCTAGAGGCCAATCAGATGATGGCACCTTCCAGGTGCACACAGAAGGGACTGGAGAAATCAGTAATCCTAAATAGAAGGAGCTCAGGGCTAAATCCCAGGAGTGTTGACTTCTAATTTCCTCTTCTTCTCCAGAGTACTTGTCTATATTCTTTTTTTCTCTTCTTTTTTCAAATAAACCAACTTCCTTTATTAGAAACTCTGCCTCTTTAATTCATTATTGAAATGGAGAGTTTTCCATCCTGTCAGTTGCTTGTTTCAGAGGCACTAGGGTGGTATATATCAGCTTGCACAACAACCTTGAATGTTACCCTTGTATCAATTAAATCAGCCATGTCTAAGGGACAAACAAGGGGTCTGAGTTACATATTATCCTGAACACCTAAAAATCAGCCCCATGAGCTGATTAACTTGTAACAGTGTTGAATGTTTAGAATGTCTTTTACAACCCAATTTTATGTGCTACAGCACAGATTTGCAAGCAACAATTAAAACCTGGGTAGGAAATGGTGCAGTGCTAACCCCCACCTGCTTTACCTGCTACACACAAACCATCTTAGGGAAGCCTTGTATGAATTTGGGCAACTTGCTAAGTAAAATGCTGCTGTTACAGCTACAGTATTTCAACCTTCCTAGAAGTGTGAGCCTGTGAAGATAGGCTTTTATTGTTATTAAACAGACATATAAAATTTAACTATTAATTGAGCTTGTTATTTTCTTCATAAAATTATTTGGCTAACTAAAATGTAAAAAAGGAAGTTTCATTATGTATATACAGTAACGTATTATAAATGTCATATGTGAATCCAAACAATCCCCCTGCACTAAATGTGGCCTAAGTAAAGCAAAAGATTGGACAGCCATGAATTAAATTACATTATATATAAACTATTGTAAATGATTTAAGTCTCTCTGCTATGTCAATAAACATGTTGATATCCCCATGTAGCAAGTTTATATTCTTCCTTTAATTAAAGAAACAAAGAATAAAATAGCAATTCCTGGAAAAGTGCAGAGACACAGGCACAAGTACAGATTCACTTCTGATGGTTTCCTGCTATATTTTCTCACTGAAAAACATTATCATTTTTAAGAAGTGGCAAAAGAGTTCATGTTGTGTAAATAATCAAGAGATAGAAGATGCTAATAAAGTATTGTGAAGTTCTTGAAATTTGAATGTAGAGACTCATATTTTATAACTTGATTTAAAAAAATGTTTTTTTTTTCCTTCTAAGTGGTTTGGATAGAATTTTGTTGAGAAAACATGCTGAAATATTAGTCCTTGCTCCACATAGTGTTGAACATTATTTCAATTTTCAAAATAATTTAAGGAACTAATTGTAAAAATTTAATGGCTTGCTGTGTTTGTTGTTATTTTAAGTTCCTTTGATTATTACTTTCATATAAATTGGAAATCTTTGTAAGAGGTGAACAGCCAACCCTCTAAGCTGATTTTCTAAAGACAACAGAATGGACTACAGAGTATCAAAGGATGCAATCTACAAAAAAACAAATAAAAATGAAATGGGTTCTAAAGAAATTCTTTCCCTGGATAAATTTTCCTTTTACTTAAAGATTATAAAATTATATTCCCTTCAATTAGATTTGTCACTTTTTTTTTTACATATTAATGATCAAATAACACATTTTCAAAAAAATCAATTGTTATTTAGTAAAAGATTTAGTTATCAAAATAAATTATATTTACTATTTCTGCCTTAAATGCTAAGGAAAAGCACTGGCTGGATGTCTTCTGCTGTTCACAGTGGTTCTTACTACTGTTAGCCACCTTCAGCCAGTAGCATCTCTTAGGTAGCTTATGAGACAGGTTGACTCTCAGATTCAATCCTAGACCCAGTAAGTCAGAAACACTGGAGGTAAAACAATAATGTATGGTTCCATGATTCTCTTAATGACTCAGAAAACACTAAGGAGAAAGCAACTTTATATTTTTGTGGGTACATGCTTCTTGAAGGTATGTATATTCCATAGGGATGATGCCAGAAAAAAGACATCAAATCAAGAATTAAAATCCAAGAATTGCTTATGAAAAATATATGAAATCAAGAAGAAAAACAAACTCAATATACACAGACCAAAAAAAAAAGCCTTCCTTTTTATTCTACTGCAGATAGAATTTGTAGACACTTTCTTTCTAGTGAACACAATAACAATTTTCTTTCCTGACTCTTTCACTAATTCTCAAAGTACCCCTCAGTTTGCAGATGTGAGGGCTCACAGGAATTTGTAAAGGTGTTAGTTACCAGTCATGTCTCTAGAATGTGTCAGTTTTCAAAACCTGCACCCCAATTCCTTTTCCTCTGCGAAGCCTATGTCTGTTCTGCCAGATTTCAGTGTCATATATTCAAGAAAAGATTGTTGGAACCTACAGAGACAACCTCAGTGGAATATCTTGAGTAGGTGAGATGTTTGTTTGAGCACAATATAGATTATTCAGTAAAATTGCTATGTGAGGCTGTTTCTTTTTGTAAATGTTCTTCATTATCTTATAATCAACACCAATCATCAAATTTCCACATAAGAGATCAAATGTCATAATATCACTGTACAGTGACAATATAGTAACTATACAGAAAATAAGTATCTGCATTTCAGTAGAGTAGGAGCACTTTTTAAAAATGTACAACATATTAAGAGATTTTACCTCTCAAAAATTGGGCATCAACTGACAGTTAAACATTATGTTCTATTAAGATTGATCATAAAGTATCAGACTTGTCAGAAAGACAGGGAAATTCCTTGAAAAGCCAGGCAAAATGTTTGGGAGATTGGAGTATTATGAAGCTTATTGTTCTTCTTTAGGTATTATTAAAATTTAATTTGAAGATATTTTAAAAATATCTCAAAATAAAAACAAAATAACTTTATTTTTATTTATTTATTTATTTTACCAGTACTGGGGATAGAACTCATGCTTGCAAGGCAGGTTCTTATGCCACTGAGCTAAATCCCCAGCCCCATAACTTTATTTTTAAATTGAAAAATTTTAGAGTAGATTTTAAGCAGATTCAGTTGATCTACTCTTCTTATGGTCTCTAGTAATACTGTCAGTCATGTATCTCAGAATTTCTCACACTTTCACTTTAGTCTGACCTATGTTCAAAACAATCCCTTCTACTAAATGACTATAAAATATTTTTGGTTTCTTATTGCATATTAATTGCAAAATTAATCCTGGATATTGTATAGCCAATATTCTTTCCCACTAGGACTTGATTACAATAATCATGATCTCATCATTTAATCAGTAATTGTCTCCTATGTCAATTTGATAGTAGTGAAACAGCTACTTAATTTGTTCTAAAAGTGAGAAAACTAAAACAAAGAACGGTTCTGTAAAGTCATTCAGAAGATCTAACAATTAATCTCAGTAGAATCACATTGGAAATTACAAAGATTCTACTTTGTCAAATTCTTCTGCTGTCTATAATGTCAGAACTGGAAACTTGTTTATTTATTAAAGTATTAAATAGTTTCATGGTTAAAGATTGAGCTAAGTGAGGGCTTATTACATTTCACTAAAATCTGCTGTTAGAATTAAAGCATTCAATCACACATTTTTTTACAACCATAAATCTTAAATTTCATATTGATACACACTATATGTTTTGCATATCCAGTGTAAACCACTCTTAGGAATGATGGACCTCGATGGAGCTCAGCCTTGAAGCTCCCATGCCAGTATGATTTGTAATCTCATATAAACTGCATAAGGAGGGCTAACGGCTGAATCTATTCACAGTATTACTAACATGGTTGTTCTATTGCAGAAAACTTCACAATCAATTCAGCCCAATAAGAAAAGGCCCATCAATCAATCATCCGGACATTTAATCAAAATACACAATGAAAAAAATCTGTCAAACAAGGATCTGAAAGGAATTGAACTTTGATTACTTGAACAGCGAAGGTGTGTGAGGTGTGAGAAAGCTGAGTTGCCTCTTAGTCAAATGAAACATGGGGCTGCTCTTTTGTTTTCCTTCTATGAATTTAATTGCCTCAGGTTATTCACAGTGGAGTTTGTATTGAACTATCATTCTTCTAGAAACAATGATATCTTTCTCTATGTTTCCAAGTCATCAAAATGAAAGAAAAATGTATTTTCTTTCAAAACTGTACAAACTTGTTATAATAGGGAAAAAAAATGTTGTGTTACCAAATGTCAAATATACATCAAATCAGCAACAAGGTGAAATAAAATTGTATGAACAAATTGATTTCTGGAATACTCCCTTATCATTCAGGTAGCAATGTGTGGGCTTCTTTGTCTGATATTGTAGAACATTCTTTGTTAAAATATACCCACCTGTAGATATGGAAGCATCTACATATTTACCAATTTTTAAAAATCTACTATAAGAGTAGCACCTTCTTTATAAATTAAAAACTACTTTGCTTATTATTCAATATGTCCTTCAAAAAATTCTAAGTATCTTACTGAGTATGTCAAAACTTTATAGTATATATGTGTGTACATATATATATATATATATATATATATGTGTGTGTGTGTGTGTAGACAATTTGCGTTATCTAAAATCATTTGAATAATTATCTCCATTTTAGGAACAATTAAAAACTGGACATGAATTTGAACTTAATTTTAAAATGTAGTGCGGAAAGCATACTGTCACACTTTGCAAACATACGAGCTGTACTTTTCTATTTATCATGTTCCATATAGCTCCAAAAGTGCTATATTACTGTCAGTCAAGGTTCTGTGGAGTATCAGAAAAACCTTACAGAATCAGAAGGAGAAAAATCCATAATATCTGGGTTTTCTTTGTTTTGGGTTTTTTTTGGTACCAGGGATTGAACTATTGACTGTGTGCTTGTAAGGCAGGCATTTATGCTGCTGAGCTAAATGCCCAGCCCTCATATCTATATTTTTGTTTGTTTCAATGTTTATATTTTTATTAGTATATGTTTAGAATACATAATGGTCACATTTCTCATGGGAAGTTGGTTCATTTGCATAACACATTTCAGTTTTTTCTCATCCCTTTTTGTTCACCTCCTTTCCTTCCTTCTCTTTGTCTCCTCACTTGCAAAAGACTTGTCTTTTTATTTCCTGCTATCTAGACTTTATTTTGTGCTGTATTCATATTTTGGTGTCTCATGCAAGATAAATCATGTAATATTTAAGCCCACATGTCTGATTTATTTAATATTATGTTCAAAAGATGCATCTGTTTTCCTATAAATGACTCAAGTTTACACTTTTTATGACAGAATAGCACTCCGTTATGTATAATAGCACATTTTATTTGTACATTCATCTATTGATGGACATATGGAATGCTTCTGAAATTTAGCTGTCATGAATTGTGCTGCTATAAACATGGGCATGTATATAACAATGTAATGGGATATCTTCAACTCTTTTGAGAAGGTGCCTAGAAGGGGAATAAATAATAGGATTTTTCCTTTCAGCTTTTTGAGTAATCTCTATATCGATGTCTGTAACAGTTATCCTGAGAGCCAGAGGATCCTGTAGCTTCTCAGCCCAAGAAGATAGAAGCAACAGAAAAATTGGAATCAGGGATGTAGCTCCAGGTTAAGAAAAGAAGCCTGGAAGCTCCCTGGGGAGTTGTTAGTGCCATGCTGCATTAGATTTGTTCAAGTTGGGAAATCACACCTAATTTGGTCGTTGCAATTGGTCAAAACCACACCTTTAAATTCAGTTGAAAGAAAGTGGACAGAGATACGAATATTACTGCTGTAATGAAGACAGGAAATAGATTAAGTAAGTGCCTTTGTAGTTAAGGTGATTTGGAATAAGTAGGTGATATGTATTGCCTGCCTCTAGGAATTACAGAACATTGGAGAAAGGAGCAATTTTTGCATGATAATGATAATATTAATGCAAATTATTCACCAGGAATGTTGATCAAACTTACTAATAATGTTGATAGCTAGATTTGGCTAAGAAAAACACCATTATTTAAACTGATTTTTTTAAAGTAAAATCCAAGCATATGGAATGTTTCTTAAATTGTCCTTTAGCCAAACACTAAGACAAAACATTTTGTTCATGAAGAAAGACCACTAAGGAATGCTTGATTATTTGACATAATGATCAAATGACAAGGACTTTTAGATTCAGGGTTGCTTCTAACTTCAGTGTTTAAACAAAGAAGGGTGACCTTGTTGTCAATACTGAGTTTCCAGGTGCATAGACAACACTTCCTGTGCAGAGGTTCACTGGAATATGTAAAGGGAAATAATATTTTTTCTGAGAAAGTAGATGTTAATGATTTCACAAACTAGACCAATCTCAAAAATAATAATAAAGGGCTGCAGCTTAGAGCATGAGAAATGTTTTTGATCATTTTGAAAGCTCTTGAACACATCCTCATTAGCCACATTGTTGGAAGGCCGTAACTATGAAGTGGATACCTGATGCTCTCTAAACACCTGGGAATTTCATATTCAAATCCAAGAGTTTGGAATTCAAGGCTTTTGCATTAGTAGTTGTAGTTGTCCTTGCTAGAACTGGTTGACATTATTCTTATTAAGTCCTGATGAATATGAGCTAATTGGGCTTCAACAGTCACTCTATGCTTCCTAACTGACGTCATTCCATTTTGAAAAGAACTCATTAATGTTTAGTGAGTTTCTTTTGGAAAACGATCTCAACTAGTAGCAGTTACAGATAATTTTCCTTGAAAAGTTCTAAACTTGGATTCTATTAGATGTTATTCAAAATTTATAAGGAAAATTCTTTTGATTTTCCTTATAGTTTTGCTAGCAGGTAAGAAAAGAATTTGTTTTTCTTTGACATCATGTCTCATTTTCTAAATATGCTTTGAGTAAAAACTCAAGTTGTGTATGTCTTCCAAGAAATAAACTTTCCAAGTAGTAGATAATACAATGAGAGTAGTATTGGTAAACACATTCTGCTTTTGCAGATTTCTATGTAGAAATTTCCCATTATGCAATATTTTTATGATCTCTTTCTTGTATGTATCAGTTTAACTCTTGGTTATATGAAAAATTTAGCATATTTTCAAAGTTACTCTGTTGCATAATCTTTGCTTTGAGTTTCTGATTTTAAAAACCCTGAGGATTTTACGTAGAGTAATAAATATTCCCTTGATATACAACATTATTAAATTTTTAATATAGGAAGATTAAAAAACTAAGTCCCTGGGATTAGGTAATGAATCCAATGATGGATATCCCTTTGAGTAGCAGTGTGTCATAGGAGAGATAGCAATAATAAAAGTATTCTTCTCACAGAAGCTCATCTCTAATGTTGTTACCTTCTTTGGTTTTGAAGAAAACCAAAGGACAAAGGACAAAGCATAGAATATCTTACTCAATTTATTATATATGTTGTATTTAATTTAAGTGCATGTTTAATAATGATTATCAATGTGATCTTTAAACTAATAATTTATTATAAACTATAATAGTTTATAATAAACTAATAATTTATTAATTTATTGAATTTTGATTGTGAGTTGTGCTCATTATTTAATATTAATTAAAAACTGCAGAATGACATTTTAACAATAGATAATTTTAAAAATAAAAAGGATTGTCTCATCTTTTTTCTGCACTTTCTTACCATAACAAATTTATGGTGTACTAGATTGAAAAAGGTGACCTTGTATTTGTTATATGAAAACAAAATCATGAATGTAATTTTAATAAAAGCATTACTTATCCACAATGACAGAATTATTCCAGCTTGGTCTTACATATATTCATACATTTCACTCTTGAAATGATTCCTACATTCTTATTAATCTGGAGATCATGATTCATATGGGAATGGACAGGCAGAGCAGCTGGTCCTGCTGAGTGCATTCTTTTTTTTTCTTCACAAAAGCTCCCAGCTCCACAGGTCTATCTCTGCAAGCTCAGTCTGGTCTCTGGCTGGGAGGATGGAGGCAGAAAACAGTTTGTGACAATGCATTCTAATACACTACATGGACTATTGTGTGACTTGTGAAAAAAGTATATGCTCTCTATTAATATGTACTTTGAAAGCAACTTGTATAAAACTGATAATGATGTTTAAACCCATTTCTATGCAAGAATATTTAATTTGTTTTTAAGGTTTAAATCTAGAAGATTTCATGCCACTGGGAAGAAGAAGATATAAAGGAAGATCAGGGACAATGACAGATATGGACAAAAACTAGATGCTACCTATAATTACAGGTACTATAAAGATGTAAAAGACAGTTTCAATTAACAAAAATTGTTTCTAGACACAGAATAATTATGTTTGAGAAAAAATGGTGGCTTTTTATTTAAACACCTGTATTGGGTCCTGACCTAGATCCCCAATCTCCCAAACAAGTGTACAGTGCAGGTTAAATAAAGAGAGACAATTGTAATGATTTTAGGCTCCAGGAGAGTTAAAACCCTTTCATTAAACTAAAGGCTCTGAGGGCTAAGAAAAAGGCTTCTCTGGATCAGGCTAGTTTTTTTTTTTTATCAGTCTATTTTTAATAGTCCAACAAGGGGTGGAGAAAGTGAGGAAAGTGCAAGCAATGAGTCACTTCAAGGACCTTGGAGTCACTTCAAGGACGTCTCCAAGTAATGAATCAAGTCAATTCATTAGAACTGTTTTATCATGAAGGCATGGTAGAAGTGAGGAGTAAAATTCCTCCAGCTGCAGTCTCTATCTTGATACTTGGGGTTGGAGCCAAGTGTCCACAGCTGTGGCCTCATCTTGCCCTTTGAGGTGTCTCTGGCATCATAGATCACTTCAGATCTCAGTCAGGATCAGTGATTCATAGAGGTTTACTTATTATGAATCAGTTCCCATCGCCAGGCAAGGGGCCAAGGCCTAGGACAGAATTTAAATCCTGCTCAGATCTGCTTTGCTTCAACAGTGGTCTCCGACAGACCTCACACTACAGAGTTTAACCATGATTGCTTTGCTCAGTTTAATTATTTGAAGGAGGCATCTGCTAAATTATGTACATTTTCCTGATAACATCCTCAAAGTTTCAAATATAATTCTTTAAATGCAAATTTAAGATATGGAAGAAAACTTGAGGAATAAGTAAATTTGAATTCTTTGCTCAACTTTGAGAAGCTTTATTTCCTCTGGAAAAAATAATGGGTATGTCTCCCAAACTCCATGAGCTGCTATTTGAATTTTTCTGGGTGTTACATTTTAAAAGAGGAACTCTACACTCATGTGTAGAGTGCAAGGTATTGCACCTTTCCTAACTGATAGATTTGAATTTAATGATAATTATGATTATAAAAAAAGAATATACTGAATTATTATCCATGATATCATTTTTTTCTAATATTTCTATATTATTTTCATACTCACTGCAAACACACTTTCTTAATATTTTCCAAACAATCTAGTTTGAATGTTGAGAATGGCACTCATTCACCCATGTTTATTTCCAATTTGTCTGGTTTATCCCATTCTTCATTTCAGAATTTTCAGTTATTACAATTATTAAAGCCATCATAGAAAATGTAAGATAATGCTCCATAGTGTATTGTATTCTTGCTTGCTAGTGCACAATCTCCACAGAAGGTATAAATAAAAATTTATTAGAAAGCGTTTTACTTACCATCTGGAAGGCCAATATCAGGCTTCAGTGAATAGCCTTCAACGCTTACAGATTCTAATATCCTTGCTCTTTATGATAACATTCTAAGAGCAAATCCAGTTTGTAGATTTCTTTTTTCCTTTTACTCCATTAACCTATTGCAGTTTTGATTTCAATTACCTTGTAATGCATATAAAATAAATTACAGAGAGAAAATATTACAGAGAGATTTAACAAGTTAATGGTAAATTAAATGCACTCTCTTTTTCATTATGCAAATTTGCAATGCTGTGGAACATTTAGCACTCTCTCCTGGATAGCACTCTACATTTTATATGCAGATAAGTCAACAGCTCTAGTGAACTTTTGCCTTATCCATGCATTAATACAAGAAATAAGAACTGAATTTTTTTCCAATGCTCTGCCAATCTATATGCAGGGTAAAATCCAATTGACTATTTTGTATAGCGCACCCATTTTAACTATGTCAATCAGAGTATCTATTCTGGAAAAGGTAAAAGATGATTTTGCTTGGTGGTAAGGAAAGAAATGTTAACTTTGATTTGCAATTTAAATTTTTAGTTGCATCTAATTTTTTTCTAATTAAAAAGAATATAAGATCATAGATCTTATATTAAGTGTTCTGTTATCATTAGTATATACTGTATTATCTTGCTATTGGTTCTATTTATTTGTTTTAATTCTGGATTTGACAAAATATAATGAATCCATTTCTATTTATTAAAGTTAAAATTGTCCAAGCAACACTCATTTTTATTTTCCAAAGTAATATTCTAAATCTCATTCTGTTTCTACTTTTATACATTTAGATGCAGAGTTATCTTGTACATCTGATACCAATTTGAAAGTTTTTGTTTCTTAATTAAGCTAAGGCTGATAACCTGAATGTCTTTTATATATTTTGAAATAATTTCTTACACTTTAAATTTAAATGTGTTCCTAGGAAACTCAAAAGTCTAATAATATAAGTTAGCATGTCCAGAAGAAAAGCTAAAATAGGAAGCACACTCTATTTTCGATTTCTAAAACAAGTAAGGGAACAAAAATGTGAGAGAGAGAGGTAAGGAGAGAAGACACAAAAGAAAAAAGAACAAAAGATAAGAATGTAAAATTTCATTAAATATTATTTTAGTTTTAGATATAGATGCATGAGAAAACCGATCTGCATATGAAGGTAAACAGTGTTACAAACATGTAGGTTTTTGTTTAGCCAGTAAATCAGTTATTTTAGGTTCAAAGGAAAATTTTCTCTTACTACAATTTCTCCCTTTTTTCTAATCTACATATTTTTGCCATTACCTTGCTTAGTTTAAAGATAAAATTGTCCAAATGACAATTTTTTTCCCAAAATAATAATCTGTCTCAGCCTATAAGACTTTTCCTCTATTTAATCTTTAGTTTATCTTTAGTCAGTGTTTCCTGTTTTATTTATTTATTTATTTATTTATTTACTTACTTTTTTTGTCGGGTTTGAACTCACGACCTTGCACTCGCCAGGCAGGCATTTATGCCACTGAGCCAAAACCTTGGCGCTGTTGCCCCATTTTAAAGGAATATTTACTTCCTTACACCCACTCCTGCTGCTTGTAGCTTTTTTACAGATACTCATGTGAATAAAATTTGTAGTTCATATTTAGATTAGCTGATAAAATTATATCACATTCTTATTAACAAACTGAAAAAAACATAGAATAATAAATATATTGATATTTAAATATATTTGAAAAATAACTTTTCTGTCTCTAAAACACACCAAAGATAATGTAATTCTCTAAACTTCAAGATAAAATGTATAGTTTAAAAATAAATGGCCATATGTATTATAAAATTATTGTCACAGTTTTTAGTAGTTGGATAATATGTTTTTTTATGTAATTGCCAGAGAATAATTCCATTAACATGAATAATGATGAAAAAGTCCATAGTATATGTTTATTAGTTATATTTATTTAGAACATGGTTCCATAGAATTATTAGCCATTTGCATGACCTTTGATTTGATTTGATTATATATTTATTTTTTCAATGTTGAAAATTGGCCTGATAGCCATGCAAATGCTAGGTAAATGCTTTACCACTGAGCTATATCCTGAATATAAGCGGGGTTTTTTTGTTTGTTTGCTTTTTTTTTTAAGTGAATGAGCCAGCATTGTAGTGCATACATGTAATCCTAGAGCTAGACCTATCTGGGCTACAAAGTGAGATCAAGCCCATCCTAAACTGCATAGTGAAAACTTATCTGAAAAGAGAGAAAGAAAGAAGAAAGAAAGAAAGAAAGAAAGAAAGAAAGAAAGAAAGAAAGAAAGAAAGAAAGAAAGAAAGAAAGAGAAAAATGAAGAAAAAAAAACAATGTGTAGATAAATGTTGTCATAAAGTGGCCCCTAACTCTGACTGGTAAATTCTGTGAAAGTTTTATGATCTTAGTCTACTAGAAAATTAGCTTTCTATGGTTATTTAAAACTTGACAAGGAGAATTGAGACTTCTGGTTTAAAAAAACAAAAAATGGTTTTATTACTCACATCAGTGGTAGTAGTTGGGTTGTTAGCATGTTCACATCAGTTCTCTATGGCACAGTTCTCATAGGGAAGACGAATTGCAACTTAGATACATACACTTATAGCAAGTCACAGTACAGAGAAGAACATTTATCTTGGGAGAATCTGTGAGTTTTTAACAGTGAGTAAACAAGTCAACAGTTTGTCAGACAGGGAGGAGTTATTTTATCATTTGAAATAGTTCACTGCAGGGTATAGTACTATGTTTCAGATGAAGTGTGGTTACAGTCTTTGTTCTCATATCAAAATGTAATTGCCAAACTAAAAATTAAAAAAAAAAAAATGAATGCTGTAAACCATGTTACAGTATGTAAACTATATACCATTCTTTCAACATCAGCATGGCCTCTGTGATTTCTTCTGATAGTTCACACAAAGCAATTATGAAGACAAGTTAAAAAGGAGAATGAGGTAGAATAACAATGGTCATGTTTCATAGACAGGGCAGCAAACTTTGTGAGTTGTGCTTATCCATCTGGAAGAAGGTGTTTCCCCAGAGTTTCGGCCACAACTGCATTCTAATATTATTTAGAGACAGCCCAGAGGACCATCCAATTGTAAGCAGTCCAAATAGCACAATGTCTCCAACAAGTTACACAACTTAGCAACAGAATTTGTAGTTCCATTTGCTACCCACAAGCACAATCGCATGGCTGAAATATGGGCGCCATTCCCCAAAATAGAGACTAAAAGTAGCAAAACACGTACCTTTGATGGGACTTCAGTATGCCATATATAATATGGGCCCTCCCTGCAATATGCAAATGACCGCAATGGAAATGAGGAACCGTGATTTTGGGCCCTCTATACTTAAAAAAAAGAGATGAGGTCTATTCATAGAATAAGAAAGAATGTGTGGTGAGAGACTGAGATTGATCTTTCAGAGACATAGTAATTCTAAATCCTGAATCAGTTTCCAGCGTCATTGAATCAGAGCATAAAATTGGAGCTTTATGGTGACACTGTCCTGACCTGAGAAGTGAATCATGCTAAACTCCCAGCATCATTTAGAAAGTCAGTGTCTTGGTTACTTTTCTCTTGTTGCTGGGACAAAATACCCCACATGCAAAATGAAAGAAGGAAAAGTTTATTCAGCTCACTGATGTGGAGATTTCAGTCCATAATCACCTCCAAGGCACAGTGGCACAGCACTGGGGCAACACTTCAAGGCGGCAGCCAGAGTAAAAGGAACCATAACAAACAGGAATGGAGGGAAGTCTCTTCTCCTGGCTTGTACTGTACACAGGCCACACTCCCGGCTCCTGCTTTAGGGTGGGTGTAGCACTCACAAAATCTCCCTGCCCTCCTTTGCACAGAATGAGAATATTTACAAAGTAAGAACACTGACTCTCTGCTGAGTCTCTCAGTTAAACTTTAAACTGCTCAAATGAACACAATGCATCAACCGTAACAGTCAGACTTTAGTTATAAGATTCTTCGCTCAAAGCTAAAATCACCTAGCTCTGGGATACCAGTATTATTGAACAATATTTAGTCTTTAATAAAAACCATTTAAACAAAGAAATGGAGATAAATTGATACAGATTTCATAAATAAAGGGCAGAATTACAATTTGCATTGTCCTTATCATGCACTGAATGTTTGTGCTGCCTTCTTCTAAAATCTATATATTAAAGACCTCATCCCAATGTGACATTAGGAGCTAGGACTTTCAGGGTTGGCTAGGCAGGGAGCAGCATCAGATCCCATATAAAAGACACCTTAGTGAGCTCTTAGTCCTTTTCCACCAATTGAAAAGACAAAGAATTCGTTTATAATCCGTACAATCTACGACACTCAATAAAAGCAGCCCCCTCTATAAGGCTAACCATAATTAAGGAAGTGGGTTATAATTGTTATGTCAGAAGCTTGTCAAAATATAAAGATCAATTCGTATGGTATTTATAACTGTAAATTATAGACATTATTAAAAGTCAAATTGTTTGATAAATATTTATGTGTTTCCATTTCCCCCATGACTTCTAGCTCTTACTGAAATAGCTAAATTAATATCTAGTGGAAAAATGACAGCATGATTTCTTAGTGTGACAACTCATAATCATGAGATTTATTAAATTGCTATCACAGTAGGTATTACTTTAGGATTACCTTTTGTATGTCAAGGTATGCTATAATTTGCAGTTTTCAATGATTTTATAAATGTTATCAATATAAATATTATAATACTTTAAAAGAGCACAATATGAAGAAAACCTCTTATTTTCCTTAGTGTTGAACATATTTAGTTTCAGATAACAGACTAAAACTGACTGAAGCAAAAGAAGAATTTTATTGTCTCCTATAATGGATAAATCCAAGAGTTTCAGAGATCTGCTCTCAGGCATGTGTGACCATAAAAGCAAAAGTGAGTAAGTAGTTGACATCCATATCTTTATCATTTCCTGATTCTGCTCACTTCTGCAGGACCAAGCTCCCTTGGACCCAGGCAACTTTGACTATGCCCTGGAAAAGGAGCTAACCCATCTGGGCAACATGGTTGTTGGGGCGTGGAGGAAAGTGGGAATGCTATTCTTTAGTCAGATTTCTGCTTTGCTACTGTAAGTATAGTAAATAACTTGGGTTTAATCAAGGTAAAATACAAACCTACTCATGTACTGGTAAGCTTTAAGTGATCTTTTCAGGATCAGACAAAAGGGAGAATATAAAGGACTTGGTTTGAACAAAAATCAATATTAATTTAAGAAAATAAATTTATTAAATTTAATGTATTTATATTAATGTTTTAAATTCAATATGTGTATTCAAATTTTTTTCTGAATGAGTCAAAGGATAAAATATGGCTTACCTCATTTTGAAATTATTGTCAAAACAGTCTTTAAAATATATTCCTATTTTGTTTAATATATTTAATAATATCTCATTATTTTTACCTTACAAGGTTGATTTACTACACGATATTGAGTGACAGTTAATTGTGATGCTGCATTTTTCAAAATCTGTGTGATAATATATGTGTCCTTTTCTGTCTTGCAAAATGGTGAATGAAAACTAAAGGAATGAAAAAAGTTTCTCATAGCTATGTGTTTGGACATATGGAGCAAAACCTGGAATTGGTTTTAGGCATGTACAATGATACACCTGCATATTCCCATTCCAGTCCAAGAATCACTTGTGTGCCTTGGAAACTGGCACGGCTGAATGCTGAGGCATGTCTACAATTAAATGCTGCAAGCTCATTAACTGCTTGGCTTTATGGACACGGAACACAATGATACAAGTTTAAACCAGTGTTGAAATTAGATATTCATATGCGTTTTCATGATGCTTTTCACACAGGAACCTAATGAACCTTGTGCCATTTCTTCATTGACCTACTTTCCTCACATTTATATATGAGAATTAACGATCAGAAAACCACTGCTTGTGTATGCCTTTGAAATCAAATGCTCAGGGTTTCATTTTGGTTGTTATATTCCTCCTAGAATGTGGACAATAATTTGGTGCATTTTTCAGATTCCACAAACTTCATTTGCCCTGATATGAAACATTAAAGTATAAGATAAAATTGGATCATGGTGGGAGCTTTCATGGCCAAATAAGCCCAAGATTTGTTTCATTTACCACTAGTTTATTACAATGTTATGTTACACAAAAAGAAAATGAGTTGTTTAAAAATATAAGAAAATTAATATAATATTTTTAATGAAAAAAGGCTTCATTTTATTTTTCCACAATTCCTTAAAATATATAGCAATTTGTTAAAATGGTGCAAGGGCAGGAGAGAGAGAGTAGCTGAAAATAAACCTAAACTGAAATGAGATTTTGACATATGTAGGGCGATAATGGTGTCTTCAAAATGTACAGATAAAGTGCTGATGTGGTTGAATGACAAATTTCTCTCTCTGTCTCTCTCATCTCTTCTTTTCTTTCATATATAAGCTGAGAATAGTAGAACAATTTAATATATACTGAATTGAAGTGCTTGAAAAAAAATTCTCTATCGAACTGATCATGAGAGCAAAGTATACAGGTGTTATTTAATTTTCAAACAAATTGTATTTCATCATTCTTTCAATCTATTTCTTAAGACTGAGGAAAGTAGAGCTCAGGGGTACTGTACAACTCTCTCAAATCACAAAGTATTTCCTGCAAAGGTCATTCTAACTCTAAGAAAACATAAGTTAGTGTCTTCTGTTGGTAAACTCACTTGAGAATTTAAAAAATACTACTTTCTATTTAATGGAATAATTTGAATTTCCCATTGTTATTTCCATATCATTTCTCTAAGATCTACTTGAAATGTTCTACTAGCGACCAAATTCCTTTCAATATGTTCCTTATTATTCTCAGATAAACTGCTTTTTATGATTACAACTGCAAAATATTTTTAAATTAAGTGTGTGTATTACTGACTTCCAATATACTTCATACATGGAAGTAGAGGGAATTTCTAAAAAATGAAAGTGCAATGGACTCCTTGTCATGTCCTTTAATGGTTTTACTTTTTCTTAGGATATATAATGATCCTTAGTTTTGATGATTGTACACCCATACACCATATACATAAAAGACAAGAAAATGAAGGTGGTGATCATTGTCTCTTTTCAGAATGCCTGGGCATGATTAAAGCTTATACATATATGTAGATTTGACTTATGAGATTAAGATTTAATTATATACTTAGTATATTTAAATATAAGGCTTCTACAAAACAGTTGTAAAAATTTACTGGGAAAATATGAGAAACTTCCCTTATTAGAAAGGATAATTTAAACCCAAGTATTAAAACTAAGTTCAATGATTTAATTCCTATGTTGTTGTATAGAAAATAGGCCATCTATCTAAATTATGTAATGAATATGTAATTTCCCTATAATAATGTTGAATTAAAATGTCACCTGATAAGGCAAATACAATTTTATCAAAGTAGCATTCTGCAATGCAGACTCAAGGTAAATAATAAACCCCGAAGGAAAACTGGCTGCACAGGAAAGGAAAGGCAATCAGCTTGTGCTCATTTGTAGCTGTCAGCTCCATTACATTGTGTGACAATAAGGACAAAAAGAGTTCAATGCAGCACATTTCATGCTTGGCAGTGTCTCTAGTGCCAGAAGTTTCCTTGCAGAACTCTGATGTGGTGAAGCTTCTATGCTATTATTTTTAGATGAAATATTGTGTTTTATTATATCCAGCTATCAATACAATGAAGAAGACCTGGGTACTGAAATATCTGATAAGACTACAAATATGTCTAAAAATTTATCTCTTTTCACTTCTATTAAATAAGCTGTAGAACATCCTAATTCAACTTAAATATAGGTCCCTAGAAATATGCCCTTTGATTTATACTTTTGAAATTATATTTCACTCCTATTTTTTAAATCAAGTATTGAGTTTCTTTCAGACATTTTTCCTGCATTGAGAATGCATTATATTCTCATAGAGCTACATACACAGGCCCTAGGGGGACTTGAATGATTCTAAAATAATCTTCAGCATATTGGTAAGTTTTAGCTATTAGTAAAGTAGCCAAAGAGTTATGCAATTTCTAATTTATTTTCATCTAGATATCAGGAAACTTCTCTTCTTTATTTTACATCACTGTTGTGACATGTATGATACCTTTCAAAGAAGAAAGAGAAATGCTGATGGCTTTTAAGGAGTTTATATATTTTCTCTCACACAATGAAATTTCATGGGGTTCCAAAACTATTGCAAGAAACCAATCAAATTAGACAGTTAAGTAATGCAATGATAAGTCCAGTTTTGAACCAAAATTCAGTCACAGTTGATCCAATAAATCTAATAAAACCTTACTTCTCAGGATTATTTTCTAAGTGTACAATTATAATTGACCTTTTCAGCAATTTGTAGAAAATCTATATAGTTTTCTGATACAGAAGTAATGACACGAAATGTTCACAATTATTCTTTTCTATCATGACAGTCTATCACAAAAGCAGTCATTTATACTGGGAGAAAGGAAGAGACCAGTCCAGTAAATAGATGAAATATGCAAGGATGTTCATACCTATCATAGAACCATTTAAAAATTATTGATACAGCTATAAAGAAGATGTTTATGATTGCAAGACTGAATCACTATTCAGCATTGCTTTATAATATGTTGCCATATTTTTCCTATAAGAACAAAAAAAATTGAGGATAAGAAAAGTGTTTCTTTCTTCATATCAATATTAACTCATATCCAGTATATTGTGACTAGTAAAAGAGAAAGAGAAAAATAATTTTCAATGACTTATAAAGAAATAGATTTAAAGAGATTCAGATCTCTTAAAAATTAGTACTATATTTTGGTATTATAATTGCATATAACACCAAAAGCATTAAAATTAATCATACAAATTTACAAAGTGTAATATTCAGGGTTTGCAAGAAAAACAACTTAATATAGAACAACAACTTAATATAAGACCAATATAGTATAAATAGTAATTTATACTATTACTTTATAGTAGTCACCCAAATAGACAAACACAAAAAGTGCAGGAAATCTGTCCATACACTAATAATCTCAAAGTATCCAGCTGAGAGTTTGGATCTCATGGTGATAACCTGCATGAGTTCAGTTGAAGCCCTAGAGCCCATGACAATGACTCATGCAAGTCTGTTTCACAGATCTGTTCTAGGAAGGCCCAAAGGTCAGTGGTGGAAGCCAGAAAGTCTGTACCAGTGGGGTGAAGAAGGATCTGTGCCAGGAGGGTGAGAATTCTGCACTGTAGCTAAGAAGCAACACTCAAAATAAGGGACCAAAGCTCCCTAGAAAAGTATCACAGCCATCCTTAGAAACAATGAGGTCCCAAGCTCCTCTGAGGATGAGAAAATCTGAGCTCATATCAGGAAGCCAGTGTGACAAGCTTCTCCTGGAGATTGAACAGCACACATCTTCCCCTCTAGAGCCAGGAAGCTATGCTTTAAGTAAGGAGCAGAGCTCCCCCAAAGTGAACCACAGCCATTCTCAGAAACAATGAGATCCATCAGAAAAGAGCTCAACAAACTCCTCCAGGAGAACCCATGATTACAGAAGAACCAACAATACCTCACTTTCCTCTTCAGTTCTCCTTTTTATGTTGGCAAAGATCCTCAGATTTGTCTTCCGTACTCAGAACCACATTGATTTAGTTGAGCTTATGTTACAAGTTGACCACCAGCTGTCAATCCATTACACAAACTAATGACACTTGCAGGGAGGCAGGGTGAAATGCAGACTAATATCTAATGATGATCAGAGCCAACAGTCACACAAAATTGGGCCAGCTATTTATGCCTCAATGTAACATCACATAGCACTTGGCTTTTGTAAAATGAAAAGAAGGGATTCTCCTCCAACTCCAAGGAGAAGAAGGGAGGTGCTTCTGACCAGAAGAAAGAAAAAAGAATGAAATCTCAACTTTATACTTGAAAATCAGTGCTTGGAAAACAAACCCCGTCCTCTACCATTAGAGCAGTATCCCTGCACTGAACCATTGGGATTGTAGCATTCAGGTGCCAGAGAGACTGGCTTTATTACATTGCACACAATCAGTGGCAAAGAAGACAGCAAGACTCCATCCACTGTGGACAAGCTTAAAAAAGAGAGTACAGTACTTTGATTGGGAATTAAGGGCTAAGCTTGTGAAGGTGACACTCAGCACTGAGCAGAAAACAAAGGCCCTTCACCCAGAGAGGAATTCAAAGAAGGAGCTTCTAGTCTTGCCTTGGAATCATGAAGAGACCTACCTGCTGGTGAGATAGATTTGTATTTTGACCTACATCACTGCCAGCCTTGAAGTGGACCTAAATTATTCCCCATATCCTCAGAGCATCTGGGATTACATCACTCAAAGCCAGAGTCTTCTATGCCACAGAATGCCGTTTCTGGTTAATAAGACACAAAGTATGTCTTTGGGACAGACCTAATGCTGAAACAGTCACAACAGATTGCACAGAAGACAGGGTGACTATATGCCTTAGTTACAATACACTTCATCATCAGCTTTGGCAGTCAAAGCAATGTGTCTGTCATCTAAGCCTCCTCATTAAGCAGCACAACAGTCCTCAAGCCAGTGTTCACAGATGGTGCTCTAGACATGCACCAGCCTCAGGTAGAAATCTGTGTGAGATGGACATGTTCATGTTTTGCGGTGTATCAATGATTACTCTGTTGTGGGACATTGTGTATTCCAAATATCATTCATGTATTTGTAGCTGTGGGATTCGTGGGCAATGCTGATGTCTCAGCCTTACTAGGTAAATGTCTGCCTGAACCAACTACCCCAAATTTCAGCAGCATAGGATGGAACAATACTCAACTCACTGGGAGTAGAGAGGAGTAGCAAGCCCAGGATTTTGTCTTGAGATTTCATGTTTGGGTTGTATAACCTAACATTAGGCAGAAGGAATGGACTCTATTGCTTGACTTGCCTATGGAACAGTCCTGGTACCTGGGGAGATATTTTAGTCTTAGTCTACTGGATTTCTAAGTATAATTTGTGCTTGATTATAGCAGTCTTAGACAATCAGGACAACTTGGCAGGAGGCATTTCATAGCTGTATGTGCCTTAGTCTGAGTCTGATGTTGTTTTTTTGGTAGGATCTGCTCAGAACGTGACACAAGTTTGCAGCATTGGAAGTCACAGGTGTGGCTTGAAAACTTGAAGCTAATCTTTCCATAGCAAATTGTCTCCAAGCCAGGAAAAATCCTATGGTATCTGACCATAATCTAATGATTGTGGATAAGGCATCTTAGCTTACCCCTATTTTTGGAATTGTTTCTTTGGTACATTTTTTAAAAGTTAGTGCATGTTTTCAGTACATGCCACTTGCATGTCATCTTGGGGAGTGGGTACATGTACATAGTACTACTTTTTAAAATTCCCTTCTTCCTTTCTGCCCTGCTCTCTTCCTCTAATTCCTTTTCTTCCATTCTCCTTCATGTTGATATTATTGATCTTAACTCCAGTTTATGGTATATAATGTTTACACTCCCTGAAACTACTAGGTTCCTGTACATGGCAAAAATACTCCCTCACCGCTCAGCTGTGACCTCTTGGCCTCCTTTTCCTTTTGCAAGAGATCCATCCTCCTGTCTCCACTCCATTCATCATTATTGTCTTTATTTTTTCCTTACTGAAGTAAGAGATACTATATCATATTTAAGTGTGTTTGACTTGTTTATTTCACTCAACATTGTATTTTCCAGGTGCATCCTGAAAAATAAAATGCTGAGTGAAATTTTCCTTTGGTACCATTTAAATGAAACATCAACTCTTGATTGCAAAGAAAGTGAGGCATGGATCACCTATTACTGTTGATATAGTTACAATAAACAAATGCCTGAGTGAAGCAAATGTGGACTTGTGGTATCTTCTGCTGCTGCAGTAGTGGAAAGAACTACCCATTCTGAAGACAGGTACCTGGAAAATACACAGAAGAGGAACAAAAATAAATGAAGAGGAGTGAAGGAAGATTACATAAATTATGAGAAAATATTAATAATAAATATTCTGGTTATGGTGGTTCAAAAGGAGTTGGGAGTGCTCATTCAATCATATTATAGCATAAATTGTCCCAAACTTAGTTATAGTTACACAAATCAGGAAGTTAAAGATCACCTGTCAAATTTGACTCAAATAGGTCTTCATCATATTACAATCATGATCTGAAAGCTAAAAGAGAGTGTTGGCGGAAAAATAAACAAATAACAAGCAAAGGTATCTGAATTTGTCTGATAGCTGCCCTATCAGAAGAAACCTCAAGTTTCTTCTGATAAGAAGAGAATGTCATGAGACATTCATTAATGTCTGAGAGAAAACTTTCCAAAACTTCCATGAGAGTTTCACAGGACTTAAGAACAAACAAATCAAGCAGACAAACACCTACTAATTGAGAATATGGTACCCAGAAAAGTTAACCTTCATAAATGAAGAAATATAGATACTGTTAGCAAACAAAAGTTGAAAGAATACATATTTATGATCCATGCCCTATAAGAAAAATCAAAAGAACTTCCTCAAATTTAAAAAATATTAATGTGTGATGAAGTCATCAGGGGGATTAAAAACTTTAGTAAGAGAATACATATCCTTGAAGACAAATTTAGAATGCTGTAAATAATGTGAACTTTGGCTTATACCATTCATAATTCAGTAAAGCACCATAGAGCTAAATACTTTAAAGTAATAATTACATTAACATTTTAAGAGATTACAATATATAAGATTATAAATACAATATAAAAGTTCAAAATGTGAAACAGTATAAAATTATGAGGAGGAATAAAATTCAAGTATAGAATTTTCTGTTCATTTTTCTTCTAGATTTAACTTCATGATCATGGGAAACTTGCTGTAACTACAAAACAGTCTGTTTTTCTCAAAAGATATTTGTGTAAGCCTCATGGAACCCACAAAGAAAAATCTGTATTAGGTAAGTCAAAACTACAGAACAAGTAATCAAAACACATTACAAGATCAAAACACTTAATGAGAAAACAAAAGTGTAAGATAGAAAATAAGGAAGAAGTGAACTAAAATAAAACAAGAAAACATATTTAACAATATAATAATACTTAAATGATCAATAATCCCATTACATGGAAATGTATTTAATAAACCATATGGGCCAAGAGTATAACTCAGCAGCACAGCTACTGCCTGGCAAAAACAAGGTCCTGAGTTTGATTCCTGGTACCAAAAATATAAAGTAAAATAAAATAACATAACCAATGAAAAAGCTTACAGTATAGAATGGATTAAAAAATAAACAAAGAAAGCTCAACTATGTGATTTTTACAGGGAACCCACTTTACATAAAAACGCATATAGAATGGAAAAAACGTATAGAGCACACTTTTTATACAAATAGAATTCATAACAGAAATAGCCATTCATATTTTAGATCAACTATATTTTAAATCAAATGCAGTAAAATAAGACAAGGAAGGACATGATGGAGAGATAAATAGATAGACAGAAAACAGCAATTCTCCATATAGGGCCGGAGATACAGCTCAGTGGCACAGAGCCTGCCGGGCAAGCACAAGATAGTAAGTTCCATTCCTGATTTAAAAAAATATCCTACATATGTATGTACTGTTCATTAGAGAATGCAATTATATACAAAAACATAAAGGTGTAACTCAAATATTAATATCCAAAACCTGCTAAATACACATCTGCTGATACCGCATATGAGAGACTAAGAAGAAGTCCCACCATTTTTTAAAAATAATTTGCAGGTCTTTTGGTTGTCATTTCCAATGGCAAGATGATATTTCTATATTGTAGGGGAGACAAATCACAAAAGATAAAAATGAAGACAGACACAGAATATAGTATAGTGAACAATGAAGAGTCTCTATGGTTAGGTGGCTCAATTAGGAAGACATTTTATTCTATATTGTGGTTCAAAAATATTTCATCAATGAATCTGGTAATAAAGATTTTAGTGTTCATCTTCCATGAGTTAAAAACCATCATAGTATATACATATTTAAACAAGTATTAAAAAACACTTTAAAATACAAAATAATGTTAGGTCACAAGCTTTACAAGTATAGAAGGCTTTCTGAGGAAAACTTTCCAAGCTTTTTCTAAATGAGAATAGTAAAGATGCTCCAATTCATTCTTTATAAGAATATAATTCATTTTGCAAATCAAGCACAATTTGACAACATTACCATATTACTTCTTAAATATGTATTCCCAGTTTTCTAGAATTTTGCTTCTTTATTAATTTTTGCTTTATTAATGCTCAGGAGCCAGTAAAGCATTCAGTTTACAGGGAATTTGGAATATGTGGTAGATAGATCAAATAATCAATCAGTGATAAATAAAATAGGATTTTCAGTCTTCTCTATTTAAAATTCATGCAAGTATATATGTTTTTGGTGCAAAAATATCACTACTAGCAAAAACAAATTTTTAAAAATTGACTGCCAGATTTAAATTATTTCAACTTTCAACATTTTGAAAACAATTAAATATATATTTCAGAGGGATGAAGTTTAAATTCAAAATTTTTCATTGAGAAAAAAGTGTGTACCTCATTTAAATAAAAAAATAGGGTTTATACTTCTGTTTACTTAAAATATATATTTCTAGTTTATTAAAAATATATATACAGATATATGCATATAAGCTCAAGTGATAATTTGAAAAGCTGTCCTGTGGGATGTGTTTTCATATATGAAAGTAACACTTGAAGCAGCCATAATTGATTGAAATAAGATTTTTGAAGCAACATGTGCACACAAGCACACATTTTTTTCAGCTACGTAAAAGAAAATATAAATCACCTCCATCGTTCCATTGAAATAACAAAAAGGCAAACTATTATAAAGCTAATTATATAATGTAAAAAAATAGCATACAGTTTAAGAATTTCCCTTC
This sequence comes from Hydrochoerus hydrochaeris, assembly GCA_004027455.1. Classification (NCBI taxonomy): domain Eukaryota; kingdom Metazoa; phylum Chordata; class Mammalia; order Rodentia; family Hydrochaeridae; genus Hydrochoerus; species Hydrochoerus hydrochaeris. Next base: position 134,891 of record PVLA01002435.1, read on the forward strand.
AAGAAATCTATAAAAGAATATTTTATATTTCATAATCCAGCTCAAAAACTACTAAACTGCCAGGTAAATTAGTTAAATTAGTTCACAGCTCCTAAATTTCTAAGCACTGTCTTTAAGAACAAAAGCAAATATTAATGTATTTTTCTGAAAAATAGGAAAGAACTTGTACTGGTGATCGCTGAATTAGTGCACCAGCTGGTATTCATTCATTATTTAACCCATTGTGAAACCCGTATCTCTCAACTGCGGTCGCAGAATCTTCAGCACTGACATACAAGTTAAGTTATGAAACTTTATATAATGAAGAAAGGCCCTAGAGATGACATCCTTAAACACTTGAAGTTATTTCAAATGGCTTATGTGTCACCTGTGGGAGAAAACCACGGACAAAAGCTAATTCTTTAACAGCAGTCTAAACCAATTACGACGCTGCAAAAGAGAGCTTCCTGTGCTGCTTGGTTCTGACTGTAATACCCCGGGGATTTCCAAGAAATGAGAAAAGAATTACTTTGAGAAAGGGAATTTTCTTTTTGAAAGTTATCTATTCTCTAACAAATTCTATGAGCAAGGAACAAGAAGTAGTTGCCGGGAGAGTGTATCTAATGTGTTGCATCCTGTAACCTTTAGCCAATCAGTGTGGTTTTCTTTTCTTTTTCTTTTTTTCACTTGCTACAGAACTATATTCTGAAAAACCACAAATATCTTCAGGCAACAAAAATATATTTTTAACAGTAAATTAAAAGGCATGTCGGAGTAGGGAATGGTTAATGAAGTCTGACAGGTGAGGGCTGACATTTAAATGCAGCGGGCTTGGTAGGATTTATTCAGAAGTGACACGTGTTCGGGGAATGAAGATTTAAGAAACAGGGGGGAAAGAGGAGCGGGCGGTGCAAACACGAGAAAGAAATATGCATGGGCCAGGCCTAAGAAGACAAACCAGTCCAGCACTGTGTAAGGGACAGAGGATAAGCACGTGAAGTCTGAAGTGTAGGAAAGGTGGGTTGTTGTGCGACTTTTAAAAAATATCAGAAGTAGTCTTTTTAATAAGATCCAAGTCAAAGGAATGCCTTTTATGTGTTGCAGGTAAATAGCTGACAAGTTTTATTCTACATTTATCTAATGTTGAAAGGTAGCTGAGTATATGCTGAGTAGATGTGTGCAAAAGGGACACTTTTGGAAGAAAATCATATATATATATATATGAAAATCATACATATATATATATTCCTGTAATTATATATGTTAAATCTATATGCATAAGTATATATGGAAATACTGAAATGCTTCTGTGTTTACACAAATACAAAGACCATAAGGAATCCAACATAAAACTTTTAAGTATATTTCATGAAAATGAATAAAAAGCTATTAAGAGAATAATATATTAAGGATAAAAAGATCCAGTCATTAGGAAGTTAAAACAATACTATATGCATCTAAAATAGATTCTGAAATTAGTTATGAATAAATACTGAATAAATATTAAAAGTAAGGTAAAATCCAAACATATTAATATATATATGATACATGTAAGTATTAAGTCATCAGCATCTATGTCTATGAATTAATGAATTAATGGTCCAATGAAAAAATGAAAGAAAGAACAACATTGTATATCCAAATACAAATACAGAAATAATAAAATTAGAGTCTAAAGATGATAAAAGAAAATCATAGAAGAAAAAGCTAATTTGAAAGTTGATTCTTTGACAAGACTATTAAATTAAATACAATTTTACCAACTCATGATAAGGAAACAGTAAATTAAATGAATAGAAAAGACACTCAAAAACAACAGAAAATTAAAAGCAAACTTTGATATCAAGCTGAGACCTGGAAATATTTTCAGTTTTTCTTTCAACTTGTGTCATCTAAACTAGTATGTATCTGTCACACAATGGGAATTCAACAGAGAGTAACTGAATCTACAGTGTAATAAATGATCAAACAAACAACTTCTTTTCAAAGAGTTAGACTTATAAGAAAGAAATATTTTTACATTTATTCGTGGATTAAATGTTAATTTCTTCCATGCCATTTGGAATTTTGTTGCCAGGAAACAGCAATAACAATAAAAATTTAAGGTACATATACACTGTTAAGTGTTTAACTTTTCTTTGTAGCTTTTCACTTTCAGAGGTATTTTTGTTGTTGTTTTTTGTTTATTCATTTTAGCATCTGTTCTGATACCCTTCTTCATTTCTCCAAATTTTTCTGGGTCACTTTCATTATTATATTCTTCCTGAGAATTGTGAAAAATCTATTTCGTCTTGATAATTATTGAAACATGATCTTTTAAGACATTATATTTCTGCTTTAAGTGTACTTTTAAAGCTAGTTTATTTTCTTATTCAAACAATAGTTACTGATGGGGACTCCAGCTAATATAATCAACATTACCTTGGGACTTGATAGACATACAAATTTTTGGATCCATGCAATTTCTGAAATGTGGAACGCATCCCAGCTACCTGTTATGTTAAGGCCTAATATAATTCTGAATAAATTTTCAGATCACCAGGATGATTCTTGGTGGTGGAAACAATGACAACCTCAAAAGTAAAAACTTAAGGAGATGGTTATAAATTGAAATGCAGGTCTAAAGATTATATAATAGCTCTCTAAATTTAGAGAGATGATCTAAACTCAACAGGTTCGAACCTGGCATCAGCAAAATGGGCATCATACTACCAAAACACCAGAGCTGATGTGAGGAATCAAAAATACAAAATATAAGTAAAGGCTATATTTTTCATAATGGTTTGTGTATCAGATGGCCTTCAACAGCTCATGTGTTGAAGATGTGGCCCCCAGATTGCGATGTTCCTGGGAGGTGCTGGAAATATTGGGACATGTGGCGCAATTAGAGAAAGTAGGTCTCTGTGGCTCATACCCTTGAAAGGCACATATTGGCCTCTAGATCTTTGCTTTCTCTTTGTTGCTTCATGGCTGCCATGAGTTGAACAACTTTTCTCTACCATGTCCTCATCTTCATGTCCTTCTGCCACAGGCCAATAGCAACGGGGCCAAGAAAAGCATGAGGCAAAACAAATCCTTTCTTCTTTTACATTGTTTATGTCAAGTATTTGTTTATTATGAAATGTGCCTATTGCAATTTGATACACTGTAATTATGTATCTAATAGGCACTAACTAAATACCATGTATCTACCAAGCAGTTGAGTGGTGATGGAAGCTAAGAAAGTAGAATTTCAAATACTGAATTATCTCAGTTTGTAAATATCGGGACAGAGTGATAGACTCAGCTATTGGGAAGAGCAAATGAAATGCTAAGTCTAGGGTACATGATGACTCTAAATACAGCTGCCTCTCTGCAGAGGAGAGGAAGATGCAATAAAATCTGGAATCAAGGATCCAAGAAGCATCATAAAACTCCTGAATGACAGTAGCAGAGAAAAAGTCAATAAGAAACAATTGGAATATTGATTCCTGCAACTGCTAATATGAGCCTTGTCATGTTAGTGACCTGAAATGTCTCTGAAGTCTCACTATGACCATAAACTCTAGAAACTTCGGGGCACACTGGCCTCAAAAACACCTGAGAAGGACTGTATTGCTGAAGGCATCCAATCCTTGTCTTTCTTTGGCAAATGACTCACTTGCACTATTTAAGGCAAACTAAGATTTTGTTTGACTTTTCCTAGAAACTAATAGAGCATCAAAGTCAGCCAACAGATGCCCTAACATATGCCAAGGTCTTCTCAAATTCCTCCCCAATTGTTCTTTAACAGTCTACCTGAACCACTCAGACTGACACTGACAGCTATACTCAACTAATTTCTGCTTTCAAGTCCTTTAGTAGATCTGTAGCTCTGGGGTCGTCTCTTGGTTGGTGAAAATAAGTCTAGTACGCCATTCTCTAGATTCCTCCCCAATGACTAATGTTTCCACCACTCACCATTTTTGTATCAATTCATCACTTTTATGCTTGTTTCTTTGTTACTTCTAAGGAGGTCTTGTTTTTCTTTCTTCTTTTCTCAGTTCTAAATTTCCTGCCTTTGCTCTTGTCCAGTGGTTTGAAACTGGAATTCTCTCCCAGTATCCACACTTCCTCAATGCTATTTGGCAAAGTTTAGTGATATTATTGATTGTCAGAAGTAAGGAGAACATTGTCATCTGTGAGACAGAGATAAGGAATGCTACAAAACACCCCACTTTGCAGGGGACATACCTGTGCAGCAAACAGTTGACTGGTCTAAAATGTCAATAGCATTAAAGTTGGGAAACCCTGGCTTATTCTCATACTGTGTGCTATTTCCTCTTCTCAAACAGGCCTCCCACTGGGCTTTTGACAGCTGCCTGGGGTTTCCTTGGGACTAACTGGGGGTGGGCAGTGATGTCGAGATGTTTTTCCATCACTTTGGCTCCCACTGGATGAAAGTTAAACATGTACAACTTAGTGATGTCCCAAAGATACATTTGGGAATTCCTTTGTTTCTCCTTCTGTCCCTCCCATGGTCTAATGGCTTGACTCAGGATCAGATCAATAAGGTATATTGTCACTTCCTAATCAGTGAGATTAAGGTATTTGTGTAGGTGAGTTATGCTATACGACACACCAAGTCACAGAGAACTGATGGACTTTGTAGTGATGATCACATTTAGCAACATTATAATATCAAGTTGCATTCTCTAGTCTGTACTAATGTATATAGTCTTTTAAAGAAGACATGTTACTTCTTCATTGTTTAACTACAAAATAATCACTACAAAAATAATCACTGTGTTACGAAATAATCACTGCAAAGTTTTTGACTATATTCTAAAATTAATTAGCTTGGTATCGTCAGTAGTCATGCTCTGGACATCCTGACTTTACAAATGCTCATAGCAGACAGAAAAGCTACTTGGGATGGTTAAAGTCAGCACCTCAATGATTGAAAACAAAAATCTCATTGAACCTTATGAAGATGAGACTCTAAATCACCCTAATTTAGATTTTTAACTAAAGGAAATGTAAAATCATGTGGCCAAATCATGAACTGGCTTTTCAGTTCTCAAACAAGTGTAATGATGTCAACATCTTCAAGATCACTACTTGACACAGAGATATGTGAGGAGAATTCTGAGGGTTTTATAACTTCCATCTGGAATGTCCCCCAAAATTCTAGTTTGTGTGGAAGGTAATTGGATCATGAGGTTGCTGTAGCTGACCTTCTGTCAGAAGTAGGGTTTGGTTAGAGTTAGGTCAGTAGGTAAATCCCTAGGAAGTTACATCTCCCTTCCTGTGACCTACTCTCTCCTTCTTCTTCCTGGACACTGTGATGGGAGCAGATTTCCACTGGCCACATCCTTGAGCCATGCCCTTCTTGCCTTGCAGCCAGCTGGCTGTGGACTCAGTCATCTAAAAACTGTTAGCCAAACTGAATTTCAGCTTGTTTAAATTGTCTTTATCAGATATTTTGTCGAAGCAAACAGAAAACTGTGAAAACACATTGGACTAAGGTGACTGACTAAAAAAGTTATTTTATACTAATGTGGAAATTCAAAGGTTTTTCAGAGAGAAATAACAAGACCTAATAGTTCTAATATAATAATGTCACCATTGTCATGCTGACATGTTATGCTGCCTCTGATTTCAAGTTTTCACAGGAAAACTTACAGCTGTTATCTGTTAATGTTTATAGGAATTTGACTTGAAAGACAACAGTTGGTAAAGAAATAGTTTTCTCTGGCCATACATATATTTCAAAGTGCTTGACATCTAGGTGGTAGATAATATGACAGTTAAATCCACTGCACCTGTTTCAGTACTGGTGTAAGTGTTCTCCTGGGTGTTCAACAACTGAGTGCTGGAGACCACAGCTAAACAAAGTACTATAGGGCACAATGGTAGTTATATTTATGGCTCTAAATTTTTACAACAAGATAAATAAAGAAGAATGAAAAGGTATAAAAGTTAAGGCTAAAAGAAATGCAGAAATAAGCTGCCACAAATTCTTTCCATGTAAATTTATATAGGATATCCTTAATTCTTCCATCAATAAATGTGTATCATCCTCAAAACTGAATTACTTTCCACCAGGCAAATGTCTAAATTTAAAATGACAGGATAAAAAAAATAACTCCTTTTCCTATGTGCCAAGTCAGAAATAGTTGAAAACTGCTAATGATAATTCTGATATTAGTTAATATTTCACTTTGGAATAAAAATATCAAATGCATGTGAATAATTTTTTATCAGTATCACAATCTGTAGGCAGTACATAGTAAATATACACAATAATATTTTCACAATTCAAGCAAAAATATTCTTATTTCCATGTTTTTGTATTACTCACTAAGACAATATTAAAAGCATTTTTTTTATCTTGAATGTTTAGTAATATATACTCCTGAATATTCACAGGGAATTAAATTATCTCTGAGAATGTTAATGTTTTCTACACATTATTACCATTTCCCTGAAAAGTCAGATACAAATGCCATCTGGACATAGCAGTTTATCATCAGATGTTTTCATTCTCCATCATCTGTTCTGGCAAGATGCCATTTGCATTCTGTGTTTACGCTCCTGCCCTGAGAACGGTTTCATTGTTTCTGGCATCTGTTCCTCCAGGTTCCTCCCTTAACACAAAACTTTGGCACATTGGCATTGGTGCCATTTGCTCCGTATCCAATATCTGTGCCATTTTTGTAGCTAGGATCCTTGTAAAATGGTAGAGAGGATTATAACTGGGGATGGATTTTCTGAGGTACCAGAAAGCAGCTCCCCTTATCATGGAAAGAGGAACTTTTGGACCTCTTAATCCTGCTTTCACAGGCTCTTCTCTATAGCATATTTCAGGCCTGAAAAATATATGGATGATACAGATGCTTCAGTTTGTACTTAAACTACAGTGACACTGAATGTTCCCAGGCTTGCTTTTTCAATGTCAGTTCTGATTCCCATTTCAACATATGTATGGCTTACCTTGTTCTGATTTTTGGCTAACTCCATACTTCTTCCTTCTCTACACCATCCTCCCAACTTCTTTTGTATATGTTGTAATCCTCAACTGTCCTGTTAATATTTTCATATTTGGACATATATGTCCACACCAGTATTTGACTACAACTACATAAAGAAATGGTAATCATAAGCATTGTGATTGATATAAATTGTTATATGTTTTTCTTTTTTTTTTTTCCTCTGTCTTTCTCTGCAGCTCAGTGTTTCTGAGGAAAGGAAAATGGTTATTTTATTTTTCTAGCTCTTTTCCAGTGATGCATGTCAACTAATTTGCCAGAAATTTGTAATGGTCTACAATGCAGTATTTAATCCAGATCAACAATTAATATCATATTTGTTTCATAGTTAAGTATGTATGGATATCATTTTTTATTTATATGTGCATATATATGCTTATGTTTGTGCATAGACTAGAAACATGCATAGCATATATAAAATACTTAGATCTTATGTAATATATAATTTCTATATTAACTTTGTCTTTATTAGACAATATGCATTGTGAATAACTACACCATGTGCTTCTCTCAGTTCATGGCCTTCTAATTTTCATGATTTTGCTAAAACATCTAGTGTTGAAAGGAATAGTGTCCCCAGTTCCACTGTCTGTTAGTACAATTCCATCTATTGAAAGTGATAACAAAAGTATCTTTCTTCAATTAATACTTTTTTTTGACTGATATATGAAGAGCTTGCAGCCTACCTGTTTAATTCTATGTTTGAATGTAATATAATATATACAGAATCCACCAAAAAATAAACACAGTTCAACAACAATAAATTTAGTATTAAAATATTTACACAAGTTATTCTTTTCCTGATTAAAAAATTAATGAGTATGTATATTTTTTCTTATTTTTATATAAAATATATTTAATCATGTAATATTATCCTAGTTCATTTTACATTGAGCCTTATGGAAACACATCAGTATTTATTTCTACTGTAATGCTAATTCCTTAATTAGATATTAATTTTTTGCTATTCAAATTGTTTCACATTTACATTGTGTGCTTTTAAATGAGGAGTGGAAGTTTCATGAAAAAATGTCAGCTCAAATTTATTCCAAATTGACAGGAGTGTTACTAAGAGAATACAAAGTTGGCTAGGAAATAATTGTAAAATGGAAAGCAATTTTCAATCAAATATCCTAAGATAAAATACATATATACATATAGCACTTTGGAAAGAAAAAAGTGAGCAAACATGCAAAGACCACATGAAGCAAGAAAATCTTTTATGACTGAACGAAATTTGATTACTATGAATCTATATTCTCAAGAAGTGTTTTTATTTTATTCTGTTGTGAAGAAAAGAAAGAAATTTCAGAGAAGAGACTGAAAAGAGAAATGCCACATCTGTCCCCTATCTCCTTAATTAGCTCATCACGGTACCCAAAGGAGTAAAAATTTGGTAGGCAAAAATGTTTTATGACTTTCAGTAACAGCCAGAGAGAGGATTTTGGCACGAAACACATCAAGAACAACAGAAAAGTTAAGAAAGTAACCAACCTTAATATTCTGAACCTGAATTTAGAGACTATAAAAATAAATACCAAGGCCAGTTCTTAAAGAACGCTTCTCAGTATTTCCCATTGAAACCATCTTTTAAACCATCTTTTACTTTTTCTGAGTAAAGTTAAAACTTACCTACTCATGAAGTTTTGAAGCGCGTATGTATATATAATGTATGATGCGTAGTTTATTGCTAACACAGACAAAGAAGCAACATCTAGGAGCTAGTGAATAAAAGTCGGATTTTAGGTTGTGTAGCTATGTCAAAAAAAAGAAGATAAATGTCAGCAAGTGTGCAGAATCAACAACATGCAAGGGCGACAATCATGGCACTAATTTGCAGATATAAAATAAGTGCCTGCAGGAAAAAAATAGCTTATGCTTGCTTTTTCCTTTCATTTAACAAAACTATATGTTGTTCTTAATATTCCTGCATTTTAATTGACAATAAAATTGTTTTTATTACTAGACATTATTTTTTTACTTTATTTATTAGTATGTTTCCACACATAATGATCACATTTACCATAAGGAATTTGTATCTGTACATAATACATGTTGATTCTTCACTTTTCTCATTCCTCTCTCCTCCCTTAAGCCCCTCTTACCCTGCCCCCTTGTAAAAGCTTTGTTTCTGTTTTTTACCTTTGTCTTCCTTGTTTTAATCCCTTCTCCCTTCCTTCCATTCTCCCCCCAGCTTCCCTGGTTCCCCTCCCAGTTTGAACAAGTTGTTTCTACTCCTTAGCACCAAAGGGCTTCTGTGGTACCCTATGTTAGTAAATATGTAAATCAACCTTACATTTATTAGTATTTTTTGTTTTTAACTTGTCATTGTGTAAATGAAGTGATAGAGGCCCAGTCTAAATAAGCAGCTTAAAATTGTACAGATTATATTACAAGGACATGCTTTTTAAAACAAAGTAGTCTAAATCTAAAGTCTGTATTTTTACCCTTTCTGCTATATTGTATTTTGATTTGGAAAGTGAGTTCATATGAGGAACAAGAATGAAAACCACATTAATATAATGATAAATAAAGGGAAAATATAGTTGGTGATCAAAGCAAATGTATACAAATTGACATTTATTTAAAATTTCTCACAGAAACTCCATATTTCAATAAAATTTTGGAGAGGAATTCCATGCATTTCTATGACACATTTTCTCATATTTCAATTTAGCACTTGTCCATAAGCAGGTTCTCTTGTATCTGTTCTTCAAGGCTGGGAACCCAATAATCTTTTAATTTCAGGTTGCCATCATCATTGCCTTCTTTATTTCTTTATAAAGGCAAGGGATTTTTTAAATTACAAAAGGAAACACTTTTTTATAACCAAATGATAAAAGAATAACAATAGATACCACATTGTGTGTAGTTACTCAGAGTATAAAACATAAACCAAAAAGACTTACAAAAAAAGAAACATAAAAAAACAAAATTTCTTTTCAAGAAACTAAGATAAATTAGTGTACAGATGAAACAAATTAGCACATACTTTGACAGGAATTCTTTTCTTTTTTACTAGTTAACTTTATTGGTACATTTTAAATATACATGATAGTCGTTTTCATCATATGGACAGGTACCTGTTGCGTGATTTATCTCATTTCCTCTTTTTTCCCATTCTCTCAACCTCCCTTCAAGCATTCTTCCCCTCCTTATTTGCAAAAGCTTAAGTATATTCTGATCTTGTCAGCTAGAACATTGTAGACATATGCTAAGTCCATTTATTCATAGGTTTTGTTCAGTTTTGATATTTCTTTGTTGATTTTTTTGTCTAGGTGATCTGTCTTTTTTAAGAGTAGAGTATTAAGATTTCCTATTACATTTGTGTTAGCGTTTACTTGATATTTCAAGTCAGTTAATATTTGTTATATATAGTTGTGTCCATAGGTGTTTGGTGCATATATATTAATGATTATTATCTCTTCCTCTTGGAATGTTTCCTTAACAAGTATGGAGTGACCTTTTTGTGTCTTTCGATGATTCTGTTCTTGAGCTTCATTTTCTCTGCAAATAGAATAACTGCCCTAGCCTTTTTCTGGGATCCTATCATATGGAATATTGTTTTTCATCCTTTAATTTTCTGTCTATGAGTTTCTTTTGAGTTAAATATGTTTCTTGAATGCAGCATATTGTTGGATCTTGTTTCTTGATCCATTCTGCTGGCCTGCTTCTTTTGACTGGTGGTTTGAGGCCAATTTATATTGATGATTATTACTCATATGTCTGGGTTTATCTTTACCATATTATTCTCCTGCTGTTGGTTTCCCCTTCTGTCCACTCTTTGGTTGCCTTAACTGATGTCTTGCTCATATTGGTGTTCTTAGAGAATTGTCTTCATTATATCTTTCTAAAGTATCTTTTGGAGCATTTTGGAAAGCTGATTTGGATTTCTATAGTTGTTCTTTGCCATGGAAGTATCTTACTTCTTTATTGATTTTGAAAGACAGTTTTGAAGAGTACATCAATCTGGGTTGCAAGTTGTTTTCTTTCAGGAATTGAGATAGTTTTCTCCAAGCTCCCCTTGATTAATAGTGTGTGTTCTTCAACATCACCACTGTGGCGGTCCCTAATCTTCTATCTTCTGTATTATAACAATTGTGTAGCATTAATTCATCTTACCATATAAAAACAAAACAAAACAAAACTAAACTAAAACTTTAATAAAATGTTGACTTCCTGTCCGGGTATTTCCTTAGTTATTTCTCATTTACAACAACATCTACAGAAAGACATGTTTATCTAGCCGACATTTGTTCCTCTGTTTCCATTTTCTCTTGTGTATCCTAAAAATAGGTTTTTCTTTCCCCACTTTAATAATGTGGGCTTTCAAAAGCCCAATAACTTTTGAATAGTAAAACCAAGAATTCTAATCACACCACATTTTAATTACAATAAATAAAAATTTACCATTCTATGATGTTAAACAAGAGAACTAAACTCAAACATTTTCATATGAAGTCATTTGCTCTCATTAGGAAATAGATGTTTACTTTCTTTGCTCATTGAAGTTGTCCTTAGAACACTACAAAGCACAAATAGGTCCTCAATTATATATGGTTAATACATGAATGAATGAATAATAGGAGAATAAATGTGTCACATAAAGTAGCTCAGTGGAGAGTTACTTTCTAAAATTCTGTGGTAAGTAATATGTCAAAACAAAATGATTTAATGAATAATAATTCCTTTCAACCCTGGTTTTGTTTTACGGAATTTGATGTTGAGAGAAGAGTTAATAGTTGGATCAGTAAACTATGCTGCTGCAGATGTCGTCATAGTTTTTATATTTCACCTGTGTGATACATTTACTAATCATCAACTTTAAACAGCCAACTGAAAGGAACCATGTAGTTCTGGGTGTGGAACACTCAACTGAAGATTGTTGCCAACATAATAAAAGGAGAACAAGAGGGAAAGATGGTACGCTGTTGATTCTCCTGGAAAAGTTTGTCCTGCTGGTTATCCTGATAAGAACTCAGGTGCTTTCATTGTCAGAGGAACCCCATGGTTGTGTTTCCTTTCAGGGGAGCCCTGGTACTTACCTTGAGTTGTCAATTCCTGATTCTAGTGCAGATACCTCAGCCTGCTGGCACAGATCTTTCATCCCACTGGCACAGACTTTCTAGCTTCCACCACTGACCTGTGGGCCTTCCCAGTGCATATCCTTGATACAGACTTGTACAAGACATTGTTGTGGGATCTAGGCCTCCAGATGGACTTGTGGGAAACACTGCAATTGGCTGCTATTTATCTGGACTAGTGAAGGACATTGTCTTGGTAGCCAGGCTTTCAGTTGATTCCTTGGGTCCCTAGTGTGTGGCCAGATCTCCCACTCTCTTTTACATTTGACTCTTTAGGTGAATATTAAAAAAATAATTCTATAAATTATGTGTCCTACAGTAAATATTTTCCCTTGCAAATTATGACTACAATTACCTGCCATTCATAATCCCACATAAATCTCAAAAAAACTTTTGCTAAAATGAATAAATGCAATTGTGTTGCAGTATTGCAAGGAAAATGAAGATTAAATCATATGTAACTCTGTGATATTTACTAGTAAGCATTTTTTTGCCAGTTAAATCTATTATATTTCACAGCTCCAGGTATACAGTACTTCAACTGGAGAAGTCTGTTCCCTAAATGAAACAAAATTTTCCTGGTTAATCAAATTGTGTCTTATCTGTATATGTAATTGATGAACAAAGGCACAAATTCCTTCCTGGAGGAAAATGAAGCCTCCAGGAAATAATCTACTTAAATTGACACAATTTAAGAAGTATCTTAACTCATTCTCATGCAGATTACATGATACAAAAGGATTTTTGATAGGTTTTGGACTACCTGTATTCAATTATACTGAGCTTATGGAGAGGAAAAATGTCAGTCAAAAGATCTTAGGGAGGTTTAATGGTCACAGTGCCCCAGGAATTCACTGGTAAATAGTTCATTTGGTTTAACAAATCAAATAAGGATTAAAAAGTAGGCCTGAAAACTGAACTGTGTATATATAGAAGAGACATTGCAGAGCTTAGCAGTTCAGAAAGTCCAGTGGAAGTAAATTTGTGAACACAGGTGTATATCTGTGCCAGTAACCTTAGAACTTTAGTGTTTGCTACCAGTAGTGAAGTAATTTCCACAAAGAAGCAGTAAATTAATTGTTCCTTGAGTACAAGTTTTCTACTTTTGTGATTGAAAAGGAATGAATCATTAATAAAAGTATATTATTTGGTATACTGGTCTCAGAACAATTCTTTATGCCATTTAAAACTCCTTGGGTTTGAGACCTCATTGTGTTATAAAACTAAGATTTCAAAACTTCATAAAGATAGACTTAAAGCATTATTTCTGATTATCATTTAATTGAAAACATGTTGTTGTGTAATTTATTTAAATTATGTTTAAATAAACATAATTTTCTTTTCTTTTTTTTTTTACTAGTTTTCAAATGTGTATATGATTTTGTTACTAAAGATGTGAAAGTTTTGGAGGATCCTGGGAAGACAGCAGATTGAAAGGTAGCATGGAAGAGAATATCTCTGAGAAAAACAACTGAGAAGCTAGAATTTAACAACATGGAGAAAACTAGATGAAAGGAGAGGGATTCTTATGACCCAGGAAGAAACTGAGAAGAAAGAAAGAAAGAAAGAAAGAAAGAAAGAAAGAAAGAAAGAAAGAAAGAAGAAAGAAAGAAAGAAAGAAGAAAGAAAGAAAGAAAGAAAGAAAGAAAGAAAGAAAGAAGAAAGAAAGAAAGAAAGAAAGAAAGAAAGAAAGAAAGAAAGACTAAAACTTGGATGGAAGGTTGGAGCTAGCCACAGTCTCACTGGAGCTGGTACCACACTGTGCTGGGCAGAAGACTGAAGCCAGACACCCTTGTACTGGAGCTCTCCCTTCACTGTGCTGGGTGGAAGGCTGGAGCTAAACACGCTCCCATTGCAGCCAGTCCCGTGCTGTGCTAGGTGCGTCTTGGTGTCGGGGGACTCACAATCGAACTGAAGTCACAGCTGTGCCCAAAATTGGGGGTTGGTGAGCCTGAGACCTTTGGCAGGAGGATGCACCACAACAGGGAGCAGAACCAGTGTGGAGAGATGCTCTAACTTGTGGTGAGTACTAGGAATTAGGTCCTGTGGAGGGATGTGACTGGCTGGAAGACATACTGGAGTTGGGCAGGATGGGCCTGAACTTGCAAATACAGTGGCATCAGTCAGCTGCTCCTGGCCAAAAGTAGACTGGTGGGTTCTGTTTGGGCTGGGTCACACTCCTGGTCAGGACCCAGTAGCCAGGGATGAAACTGTCCTGAAACTGTGATATCCACAAGGCATAGAATAACTTGGTGAAGGCACTCAGTGTTTGGTTGGCTCAGAGGAGGGGGGCCAGCCCATATCACCCCTGCATGCACCTCACAGATCAACATCAAACTGGAGAGGGTAGCAATCCCCTAGTCAGCATGCAAGAGAAAAACTGTAGGAAATATGAAAAGGACATGAGACCACCACCATACACCTGTTTGAAAGAAAACAGAAATACGACAAGAGAAAGAAACAAGAAAAAGCCTCCAGCCACTGACCCAGGGAAAATAAGTCCAGGAGAGGTAAATACAGAAGGGATCGAGGGCAGCAAACATGCAATATTGGACATGGTATAAGCAGACATAAAGAAATACATTTGTGACCTCATTGACAAACTTAAAACTGAAATTCTAACTCAAGTGAAGAAAGATATAAGAAGATTAATAAAATAAATGCTGAGCACCTCTCAAGAAGACATAGATGGAAGAATGGAGGAACCTAGAAAAGGGAGAGAAACCTTTGATGAAGAATGTAAACAAAATCTAGAATATATGAAACAGATCCAGGGAGATTACCAGGAAATTAAAAATTCCATTGAAATCTGGCAAAATTTCTTGACAGAAACTAAAGACAGACTTTCAAAACTTGAAGATAGATTTGCAATGTGTGATTTCAAAAGGAAAGATCTTTTAAAAATAACAAGGTAACAGGAAGTAACAATACAAAGGTTAGAAGATGACAAGAGTATCTATAATTTAAGAATAAAAAATGTGAGTGAAGAAGCAGGGATAACTACAAATGAAATAAAAAGGCCTATTCACAGAAATAATTAAGGAAAACTTCTCAAGCATAGGAAAAGGAACACATATTCAGATATATGAGACATACAGAACTTCTACCAGCTACAACCAAACAGATCTACACCCAGACATATAATAATCAAGATCTCAGAAATTTATCACAAGAACAGAATATTAAAAGTGGTCAGAGAAAAGAAGCACATCACCTATAAAAGAAAATCCATCAAAATTACAATAGACTTCTTGACACAAACTGTCAAATCAAGAAGAGCTTGGAGCAAAGTATTCCAAGCCCTAAAAGAAAATAATCTCCAACCCAGATTGATGTACCCTGCAAAACTATTGCTCAAAATTAATGGAGAAACAAGATGTTTCCATGACAAAGAGGAACCAGGGTAGTTGGTGACCACCAATCCAACCCTACAAAAAAATACTGAAGGACGTTCTAGAGAGAAAGGAAAAAATCACCAGCATTCTAGAAATAATGGTAGAGAGGCCTCAGTGATTGAGGCAGACAGTGGAATGAAGGAGAAAAATAAACAACCAATGGCAGAAAAATAGCATAGCAAAGATGAGGCAGAGAAGATTGGCTATAATCTCTAATACAGATGGCCTGGATACAGTAACAAAAGGAAACACAGGCAGAGTAGATCAGGAAATAGGGTCCACTGAGATGCTGTGAATAGGAAATGCAATCAACCTGAAAGAGGGTTAATGAACCAAAAGTCAAAGATGAGAAAACAATGCTCTATGTGACAGGGAACAAAAGAGAAATAGGGACAGATCATCCAGCAGCTACAGATAAGGTGGAAACTCTTGACACTTTGGTGCAGTGGAGAACTATTCAGCTGTAAGGAAGGAAAACCTTGAGGCTTTAGTAAGTAAAAGAATACAACTGATGATCAAGCTCAGGGGTAAAAACATTCAGAACCACTTAGGTAGATAGAGGGTCATCCCCCTAATCTAAAAACTAAAGGAGTTAGTGGGACCCAAAATGTACAATGCACCCTGAGAAAGTGAAAGGGGAGGAATTGTCTAAAAAAGTAAGACAAAGGACATT
This sequence comes from Hydrochoerus hydrochaeris, assembly GCA_004027455.1. Lineage (NCBI taxonomy): Eukaryota > Metazoa > Chordata > Mammalia > Rodentia > Hydrochaeridae > Hydrochoerus > Hydrochoerus hydrochaeris. The sequence goes on from PVLA01002435.1 coordinate 151,032, forward strand.
GTGAATAGTGTATCAGGATTTAAAAGCCACATTATTCTTATTGCTCTGTTTAGTTTGATTTTTTTGTATTCTAGTCTGTCTACTCATACTAAATTTGAAAGCACAGACGGCTACCCCCAAAACAGCAGGATATGCTATGGTAACTATCCTTAATTTCCTGTTAACTTAAACTGAAGCCCTGTATTACTTACACTGTGTTACTATGACTGATCTTATTTGAATCTGGTTTGTTAGATCACTGTTTTGTCTTGACTGATTTTATTTGAATCTGGTATGCTTGATAGTATCAAGTCTGAAAGTAAAGGCAACTACTCTGAAGATGACAAGATTCAATAGGATGCCAAATCCAGTTTGATTATTAACTGCTTTTGAATCATATGATGTTTGCAATGTTTTCTTTTTATTAATATTGCTATGTACTGCTATGTTCAATTACACTATGCCTGATGATATAGACAATTGTATTGAAAATAACAAGAGACATCATAATAACCACTGTAGATCACCTATTAATGTGGTTTTATATGACTTTTTCATTTTGTATTTTTCTAGGAATTTGTTTTGTTGTCTTGTTTTGTTTTTCCCTTTAATACAGAAGAGATAGGTATACATGTAGAGATTCATGCATGCACAGAACTTCTAAACAGTTTATGAGAATTGATTATTGTTATTGTAAAAAAGAGAGTAAAAGAAAGTACTCTAAAGGGTATAACCGCACATATGTTTAAGTGTGTAGGATTGATAACCATATTACTAAGTTTTTGTTGGTTAGGTGAACAGAACTGTTTGCAGTCTCACTGTTTGAATGTCCACTTCATGTGCTTTACTTTTGTAACTTGAACAACTATTTCTAAGAGGAAAATAAGTAATTATCAACTGGTGATTTCTTAGTTTTTTTTGAAATTATATATTATTTCTACCCTCTTTCTATTTTTTTTCTTTAAAAAAGTGAAAATTTATATTCCAGATATTTCTTCAAATTTTCCAACACAAACACTAAAATGAAATATATTTAAACATGTCATGTAAAACTGAAGCATGGGTAAATTTCTTTCCTTTAATAGTTGGTTCATTATTTACTTTCTATAATGCCTATACTTGTCTAAAATGGATGATTTAAATTTCCCTGGTTGAAATATTTATTTTTTTAAAAAAGAAAATTTAATATACTGTTATAAAAGCACCATTTCAATTTTTAGCTTTGTCTACCATGGGCAATAAAACTGACTGAATTAAGTTCCATCTTTGCCCACAGGCGCACTATGAATTTGAATTTCTCATTTTCTTCAAATCACAAATGGGCATGAAATTTCATAAGAATTTAAACTCAAAGGTAAATTGTCAAGTCTAGGACTCGCGGGTACTTTCTGCAATTTGAGGGATTCACTTGTGATAGTCTCAAAAGCAACATTTAATTATATTATAATATCACTATTTAAGATGATAAAACTTTGCATGGACTTACAATTATTTTTTTATGGCTTATTATCTACAGTGACTCTAAAAGTCTCTTGTGTTTGGAAGTTGGATAAATGATAGAGGCATATTTGTCAGTGGATTGATCCACTGATGGGTTCATAGCTGAATGTGCATTGGGACCAAAGTTCTACTTTGAGAAGGTGGGTCACTAGGGACAGAACCTGGAAGAGCACATTTTTGGAACCATTGCCTCCCTCCTTTTCTCGCTTCCTGGATTCCATGTGTTGAGCAGATTTCTTATGTAATGCTCCTCTGCCATGCTCTTTCTGCTATAGAAGCAACCAACCATGGTCTGAACCCACTGAAAACCACAGGCAAAATAAGCATCTCCTCTTATGTTGCAAGTGTTGAGTGTTTTGTTCCAGCAATAGAAAAATGACTAACACAATATTTCAAATATACAGTCAATTATGTTAGAAGGGTAATAACAGAATTATCTGATTGGATTTAATACATATCTATGACACTATTATATCATTTAAATAAAGTTATCCTAAGAGAATTTATCTCAGAAAAGACCTAAACCTTGTTGGGAGAGAAGAAAACATTCTGGAAGACCTAATGCTGGAGTTCAGCTCTGTCTGGTTCTGATTAAGAGATCTGTATTAGTCAGTTTTTTCATGGCTGAGACACAACACTCAACATTAAATTAAAATAAGAGACTTTTGATATCCTACAGGGTTTTAAAAGATTCAGTCCTGGATGACAGGCTCCAAGGAAGAAATTTCATGATGACAGATTAAAATAGTTCATTGCATGGTACCTGGGGGGCAGAGTGAGGAGACAGTGCCAGAGTAGAAGAGGCTGGATACCATAAACACTACCCAAAGTCTCACTTCAATGATCCAGACAGGCACACCTAGTGAGTCCCCTGGGTATTTCTTAATACAACCAATATTCCTGGTCACAGTCAAGCACTTTCTGTCAAGAGAACCAATTGAAAACATCTCCTTAAAGCATACATACTCCTGAAATAAAGACAAAGTTGTAATTCTGCATGACAACAATTATTGTGATTATCATCAGAAATGTACTGGTTTCTTTCACAATGTCTCAACAGTTTCAGCATTCTTTTTGAGTCAGTGTGAATGTCTAGTCTGAGATTTAAGGCAAACTGAGCTGTGCATAAATAGAAAATAAGTTATATAAAACCCAAAGCAAATGGTTCAGGATATTCATTCCCATTACAAAAAGGGATAAATGGGGGTGGGGGGCAGAAAAGAATTGAAGCAAAATAGTCAAAAACTCAGCAAGAGTGTTATAAACTCCTTGGAGCTACATGCAAGCCTTAGACATCTGTATTGTTGAGATTTGAATTCTAGAGGTCTTGGACAGCTGGACTCTTTTATTGCATCTCATATGGCCTTTCTCCTATGCTGGCTCCAGTCATGGCCTAGAGCATTCATTGAAAGAGATTCCAGGTTCCTGGAATCTCTGGCTCATTGGGGTGTCCAGTGCATTTTGGACTTCATTCTCACACCTTTATACACTGGCTTTTCAGGGTCTTTTTACCTGATCTTCCAGATCTTCCTTTGAAAATCAAAGGTAGAAAGACTCCTGATCTTGTGTTTCCTGCATTCTCTAGCCATGCAGCATCAAGACACATGAATAAATCTAAGTCTGATTTCTGCAGAAGCAGCAGTCAGAATCTCTTAGACAAGGGCTGCAGCAGCCTCCAAGTACCTTCATGGCTGCGCACAGAGTAATAGACTTCTGGGAGTTTCATTCTCTACAAGACCTCTCGAGCAAGGTCCAAGGGGCTCACATCTCCAGTAAAATGTTGACATTTTTGTGCCACTGAACCTATGATGGGTGGTGTCTTGTTGATTTCTAAGGTAACCTTAAGGTATGTTTCTTCTTTTCCCAGTGGGAAAAAAAAAAAAAAAAAATATATATATATATATATATATATATATATATATATATATATATATTTAATGTGCCTAACCTCTCCAGCAGGCACTCCACCTTTGAATTTACCACTACACATGGTTTCTTATGGTACAATATTTATTTATTTATTTATTTATTTATTTATTTATTTATTTCTCTGCTTTGTGTTCCCAGTTCTGCCAACCGCTTGTTGTTTATTTCAATGTCATGGTCTTATTTTTTGGAATGTGCTTACTTTGTACTGAGTCACTTTACCACTAACCCTTCCAGTGGTTTACATTTTGTTTCCACCCACAATCAACGTGTTGGAAGTCTAATCGCCAGCGTGTTGGCATTTATTGGAGCAACTGTAGGTAAGGAATTAGGTTTACATGAAGTTGTGAGGATGTAGCCTTACACCAAAGGATTAGAGCCTTTATAGAAAGACCCTAAATTGTACACACTTCTTACCATTGGAAGACACAACAGAATGTGACATACCTTATGCCAGTGAAGGTGAATCTTTTAGAGTGTTCAATGCTAATTAACAGCTGGATGCAGCATGCATGCCTCAGGTTCACCATCATTGCTCTATGCATCTATAAAAAATACTGGCATATGTTAACTCCTTAATAAATGTTATAAATTATTGAAATATGAAGTAACCTTATCATGAAAACCCTCTACTTATAATATATATTTGTATCAGTTAATATTGATTGATTGATTGATTGATTGTTAAAATGGATTACAAGATTGCTGGAGAGCCAATTGTATTCCATTGGATTAATTAACTGAGTTCATAACTGAATAGTCTCTTAGAAAACTGGATATAATTAGAGGAGAAGGTTCACTGAAGCATAACTTTGGGGCTCTATCCAGTATCAGGTTCCTTTCTTTCCAACCTGTTTCCATGTTTTCTGCTTCCTTGAAGCTATGATGTGAACAGTTTTCCTCCACCAACCCTTCCACCATAATGCTTACCATGGACTGAACACTGAAACCATGAGCTAAAATAAATCTTTCTTCTATAAATTGTGTGCATCTGATATTTGATCAAAATGATGATTTGATAAAAATAATAAATATTACAAAAAATTTGTACTGGAAAATTAGCCTTATTTATATGTGGTTATACCTAAACTTATGAGGCAGAAGCCCTTGAAACCAGTTTGTAGGAAAGTTTGGAAAAGTTTGAAGATTCAATTTGGAGGAATCCTAGATACCTAGAATTATGTAAGCAGAGTTTAAAGAATAATTGTAGTGGGACCTCAAAGAATATTTTATAGGTGATTAAATTTTGCCTTAAGTCTCAAAGGAGAATTTGGACTGGAAAATTTTGAACACTGTTTAAACTTTTGACACAGTTAACAGATTAACACATTAGTATTTATGTATAGTACAGTTTACATAATTTTAGTGGACCTTTGGCCTGATTATTACATTTATTTACAATTAAACATAGCTTAAAAGGCAAGATTAAGTGTCGTTTGAACAAAGGTGGACTCATTTTCCCTAATCTTGATTGTTCACTTGGATGGATTCAGAGATTCTTGGGTAGTTGACTGTCTGGTAAGGGAACTAACCTCATCCATGGGTTAACTCATTGGTCAAATCATAGACGAAAGGGCTTCAAATGGTGGGGCTTAGTTGAAAGTAGCAGTTCATCAAGGCTTGGTCGTGGGGACTGTATCATTTGCCTAGCCCTTTACTGACTGGCTTATGACTATACTCTTTTTCCTGGATACCATGAGGTGAACAGATTTCCATCATGTCGCCCTTGTGCCACAAAGTTTTTGCCTTGCAACCAGCTAATTATGGGTTGAAATGCCTGAAATTGTCAATCAAATAAATCTATCTTCCCTTAAAATGTGGGACAGGTAATATAGTATTTGATTAAAAGAGATTGATAATTTTGATAGTTTTACATTCTGTTTACCCACAGCCATTTCAAGGAAATGTGGAAAGTGGGGTGGAGGGGAGAGGAAAATTGTTAGAGATTTCTTTAAAAGGTTTTGAAATCCAACATGACAATGCAGCTAAACTTAAATACAGAGATTTTTTTAAAATTTTATTTAAAGAGAAAAAAAGCAAAACAGAAAAAAGGTAGTAATAATACAGAATTGCAAAAAAAACCCACTAGTAATCATTAGTTGATAAATTACAAACTGTCATCTTAGAAGTAGTTGTTCAAGTTACAAAATTAAAGCATACAAAGTGGACATTCAAACAGTGAGACTGCAAACAGTTCACATACAGAAATTTTGTTTTCTTGATTTTCTTTTTTTTTCTTTTGTTGATACTTTGTTTAAACAACCAAGACTTCTCTGAAAATTTGCTAAGACTTGCCTAATTTCCAGTCACATACCAATACCTTCACTCAAACAAGCATTCACTTTGTTTTTTGTCTCTTGTCAATGCTGCTGATGTGGTTAATTGACTTTACATAATGAAGGAGTCGGTATAATGTTTGATATTCCTAAAGTTAATAATGTGTTTCTTATAATCATTTTTACTTCACTTTCACATGATCATTTATAATTTTAAACATAATCATAGGAGACAGGGTTTGAATGATTTACTTATTTGATGATGGAATGCAATGCTAATTATCTGATTTGTTCTGGCAAATTTATCCTTCTGTACAGCATCAACATTCTAAGCATTAACAATCAAATAATTCATTATCTACCTTCAAGTTTCATTAAGGCTTTCAATGGGATGTTTTTAATTTTTCCATGACCAAAAAGCAGTGGATGAAACTGTATTACAGCCGTCCTGTCATCTGTATTAATTGGCCACATCCTGAATATATATCAAAACTAGTCCTAAATATCTAAGGAAATTTGTCCAAATGATGGTGAATGGTGTTCAACATTTAATGTTCAGCAGAGAATTTCACAATAAGTGTTTGCTGACCAACCCAGAAAATACATACTGTGAGCTGTAAGTTATAGAATGTAACACTGAATATTGACTATATGAGATTTTAAAAATTGTATTTGTTCTTATTCCAATCATCATGGAATTCTTAAGGTATCCCTTCTAAAGGCTATAATTTAAATTATTATCATTCTATGTATCAATTAGGCAGTTTCTGAGCACTTTCATAAACTCAATTAAATTTTATATTTTTTATCATACAGTATTGACAGACAATTGGTAACTAAATATAAATAATTTCTGTTGAAGGGAGGTACATTGAAAATTTTACCCAGTGATCTATAATTATTTTTGTTGAAAGCTCAGATATCATTAATAATAATACACTTATTTTAATTCAGATACTTATGCAACATGCAAATGGTAATACATCAATGATTGTTGAAGAAATTCATATTATGAGCATTTTAAGAGCATAACAAATATACTGTCCCTTCCCTTTGCAACTAAGATGTTTGTATTTTTCTTTCAGGAAAATAAACATTTCTCTACTTTTCATAGACATATTTCAGAACTACATCTACATTTGGGGAACTACACTTGCTTTTAAATGTTGTTTTACATTTCTTTTCTTTGTTATTGGTCCTGTTTTGAAGATTTAAAGGAGATCTTCTGGTTGTCTCCCACAGTGCTGAGATTAGGAATGCACCACCACATCTTGACACATTTTAGGTCAAATCCAATAACTTCATTGAAGGGAATTTAAATTTGCATTCATCAGTAATCCAACAAAAATATACTTGGAATATCATGAAGAATTTAACTCATTTCACTACCAATTACCAATTTCACTACCAACTTCCAGTTCAGGGATAAAAACTTTTGAACAAATTAATCTTCTTTGAGAAAAACTCCAGGGCCTCTCAAACCAATTGCATGTGATTGTATGATTGGTAGATTAGGGTAAATTATAGTGAAGAATGGCTTGGAAATAGTGAATCTCATATGAATATTTTCTTAATTATTGTAAAACTGTGTGTTTTAATGTTACAGAGAATATAAATTTTGTTCTTTTGAAAATATTTTTGCTCAAAAACTTATGATTATTTGATTTTGCTTAATAGGTTATGACTTTTTCATAACATGTTAAATGGGAATTTTGATACAGGGACCACAATACAATGGATAAAAATTCCAGAGGAAGTCTCAGAACAAACTGAAATCAATTTGTCACAATTCCAGTTGAGAGACCTTGGAATTTATGTAGATTGAACCTTTATACATAATTCCTTTAACACCTGTGCTGTATCACCATGGTAAATGCCTATAAATAGAATATTATAATGTTATGAGACTTCGTTAGTTTGGTCAATTAAGTAATGAACTTTTTCTGTCAGTGTTTCCATCTGAGATATCATGTTGCATTTATGGTCACATCTCACTGGTATTTGATAATTTCTGAGATTTTTTTTTCTTTTTTTGGTTTTTATAGCTTCAGTACTTCTTTAAAAAAGAGTACTTCAGAGATGTTGGTCTGCACTTAGGACTGGTTTAATGTCATTCTAATTTTTATATGGAATTTATCAGATATGAGGGAGAAATCAAAATAAGCAACTACCCTAGACATTGTATCCATAAGTATGTGACATTGATGTGGCATTAATGACATCAAACGGATCACTTAGTCAAGGTAGTATTTGACAGATCATTTTACTATGATGTTATTATTATTTCTCCCAATATTTATCTATTTATTTATTGCCAGTCTCACTTCTATAAGGGATGAAGGGATGGCTAAATATCTCCTGGAGAGACTCTATCTCTTTCTCTTCTGTCTCTCTTTCTCTGTCTCTTGTCTCTCTGTCTCTCTCTTTCTCTGTCTCTCTCTCTAATACACACACACACGTACTCACCCACACACACAAACACACATCTCCTTTTCTCCTCTTCTTTCTTCCTTATTTTCTAGGCCTACCATAATAAGTTACCTTACACTAGATGTCTTAAACATTAGACAAATACTTCTCAATCTGGATGCCGAAAGCCTAAGGACTGGGTGCAAGGTGGTCTCTTTCCTCTGAGCCCTCCCTTTGCGTTATTTTTGGCTACCAGCTACTTCTTTATGTGGTCGCCTCTGTGTTTTTCTTTCAGCATCATAGGATCCTCTTTTCATAAGAAAAGTAGGCAACGTGGGCTCTTGTATGTGTTGATGCCTCACTTTACATTAGTCATCACTTTGGAAGTCCTATTTCTAAATACAGTCACATGAAAGGTTTGAGAAATTAAGATTTCAACATATAAATCTTGGGGAAACAATTCAGCCCATAAATTTGGAATTCTTCAGTAATAAAGCTTTACCCACTCACCTGTTTTTGTACATAGTAACATAAACTCAATAACACTTATTTTAGACTATGTTATAATGCAGTATCACATTATATATTTTGTTGTTCCTATTTTCTTAACCTCCTGTATTTGCAGTTCTTTTTAAATGGCTCTTATGTCCCCTTCACATGCCCATACCCTTTTTAAAGGCTTCCTTACCTTCTGGTTCTACTCTGCATGCAAGCCCCACTTGTATTTACCCTGTTCCATACCTAGAGTCAACCATTTCTCTTAGGAGTCCTACCTACTCCTATCAGAGAACATTACCTTCCGTTAGTCAGATCATACATCACATCTTTCCCCTATGGAGAGGCCTCTATGAACACATGAAGAAACCTGCTCCTGAATGCTTCCTTACCTTCTGGTTCCCTACCTTCTGGTTCTACTCTGCATGCAAGCCCCACTTGTATTTACCCTGTTCCATACCTAGAGTCAACAGTTTCTCTTAGGAGTCCTACCTACTCCTATCAGAGAACATTACCTTCCGTTAGTCAGATCATACATCACATCTTTCCCCTATGGAGAGGCCTCTATGAACACATGAAGAAACCTGCTCCTGAATGCTGATCATGTCAATTAGACTTTTTTGCTTCATTTTTCTTCATAACTACAAGAAAGGTAAAAATCACCTAATAAGATTTCATGTGTTTATTAGTTTGCTGTCTGTGTCTCCATTAGGGATAAACTCTAAGAGTGCAGGAACATTGTAAGATTTTCCTTCATGCAAATATCAATGCCCAAAAGAATAGCTGGCTTATACTTAAAATCCAGTAAATATTTTCATGTGAAGAAGTTAGTGATTTATTTAGAAGTTATTTTTTGTTCAATCCCCTTGCATTGCTTTGTTTCACAGTATTTCCAAGTGATTCCATGTTTCAGAATAGACTGGCCAAGTTTTAGTAAATAATTTCTGAGTCCTAGTGACTTAAATCAACAACCTATATTTCAAAACTTGATACTGGCTGATTTTATAATGCAATTCTTGAATTGCTAAGCACTGGAAGAATCAATGTATGTCTGTATTATTTACATTTTATTGATCAATCAAGCCACGTATATTGATGCTAGAGTAGAAGATTAAGTCATCCATCACTACAGGATAATAATATTTATAGACAGTAATAATAAGTATAATCACCATTATTGCATTTGGCAGGAAGAAGGGGTCTCGCATTTAATTCCATTCATGAAAATTTCTCCATACAACCTTTGCATAAAGAAAATAAAATTATATTTGCTTGAGTTTTAAATGTAAATGTAATTGAATCATTTCAGCCCAGTATTTGAGTATTTACAATTAAAATTAGAATTGTGAGCATCCTTATAAAATGTCCTTAAAGATTTAATTCTAATATTATTGAATATATTTACTAATTTATGAAAAAAATGTGTAATGTAATACAAATTAAGATAAAGTTTGGCTGTTTCATGATTCTGGAAACAGAAAATATGGTGGAGTGATAGGAGATCTATCTCATCAGTATTCCTACCAGAAATATATGTTAATATTAAAATATTGATAGTTATTTTGTAGGAGAAGATATGGGTGTGCAGTAAATAGATTTTAGAAATTTTAGGTTCAAACATTTTTAAGTTTATTTGCTGTTGGGCTTTTTATAACTTTCATCATTATAAATGCACATAATGTATTTTCTGAGAAAACTTGGTATACCATATTTGCCGAAGCATTTGAAGGCTGGTTTAACCTATTTCCTGACAATCAGAAACAAAAGCTAATCTTTGTTTTAAAGGCAGTATATTTTGGCATTGTAGAAAGAAAGAAAAAGGGACAAAGAATGATGGAAAAAATAACACAAGGCTAAACTGTCAAATTGGTAACCGTTATGGTTGGCTAGTGTTAAATCTCACCTGTGTCCTTCTGAGAACCTTGTGAAATGCATCTCAGAACTGACTGCCTGGGGCACTAAAGTAGGAACAGCAATATCTCTTCTTGGTAGGTCAACGACAGCTCCACCAGGGTTAACTGCTTTGCACATCTGGGTTCACAAGTTTGAATATTAGGTCGGTTTCCTAATGGCAGTGTCAGTATGTTGCATTGGATATGTCCATGGATAGAAAACAAAGTAAAGTGCTGAAGCTTAAGCAAAACCTAACAAGGAAGATCAGGGCAAAGGCTGCTGCCTTTTGAGGACCTAGCTGCTGCATCAGAAACTAGAGAAAGCTAGAGCAAGAGCTGGAACCAAAACACTGGATTTACCAAATAACATAGCTGTCACTCTACCCTCAACAACTTGTAGCTTGAAGGGAAAAAACTTGAGGAATTTCATCTAAATCTTATCAGAAACATCTGCAGTAAAACACATATTCTTTGCTAGGAGAACACTGGGACTTTGTTCTTACGTGATGGTGAGATCAACTTAAATAAATATAGTATTTCCAAGTTTCAGTAAGTAAGTGATAAAATATAAAAGAAATATTATCTTTATTAAAATAACATCTTTGAATAGATTAGTGACCACCTTCATTTTTACCTTTGTTCTTGGTAAGTACAGTAGTGAACATAAAAGTCAGATAAATTAATATATGTAAGTACAGTAGTGAACATAAAAGTCAGATAAATTAATAAAGCAAATTATAAGATTTATAAATGCAATGTATTCAATGTATATAATAAATTTACATACTGATGAGTTTCAATACCATTTGCAAAAGGGCACAAGGAAACTGCCAAGGACTGTTTCTGCTCTACCATGCTGCTCTGCCCTGCCAGCCTATGGACTGAAACCTCTACAAAATGTGAGCTAAAATAAACTTCCTTCCTTTAATTTGTGAGTGTCAGGTATTTTGCCCAGCAGCAAAAAAAAATAATTAAGACCAAAAAAATGCAAAATAGGCATCAATAAAAATTAAATAGGAATTCATGTAACCAAAGAATTGAAAGTCCTCTACAACAAAATCAACTCTTCTCTGAAAGAGGAATTCATATGCTCTGTTCTTGGATAGGCAGAACTATGGTCACTGTCATAATGACCATCCTTCCTTCTAAAGCTGATGTATAGGTTAAAAGACACCAAAATTAAAACTCTGAAAACATTCCTCATAGTACTAGAGCACACAGTCCTAAAGTTCATAGTGATCTAGAAGAGATGTCAGAATAGAGTAGATGATCCGAAACAAACCCAAATACTTTCAGCCTCCAGAACTTTGGCAAAAACACATGAAACACATGCTTCATGTAAGGAGGCCTCTCTAGCAACTGGTGCTGGGAATGATCACTATCTATATGTGGTGATCCATTTGAAGAAACTGGAGCTAACCTCTTAATGCTTGAAATATCTAAAAATAAAAAAAATATATTTAGAAGATAAAACAGATAAAGCCCTTGAAGTCAGGTAGGGAAGGACTCTCTGAACAGACCCAAATTTGCACAAGAAATAACATCAAGAATCAACAAATGAGATCATATCAAATAAAAAATCTGCTAAGGAAAGGGAAAAACAACAGAGTGAAGAGCAAAACTACAGAATGGAAAAAAAAAAAACTTTGGCAGCTACATCTCAGAAAATTAATGTTTAAAATATAGAAAGAGCTCAAAACATTATAGCCAAAAACAAAAGTCCCAGTCTTAAAACAGCAAAAAAAGTAAAGATCCTGCTTAGAAGAGGTAAATGGTCAAAAATATATGAAAACATATTCAATATCACAGGCAAGCAGAGAAATGCAAATTAAACCAATATTAAGCTTTCTTTTTACTCCAGAAAGAATAATGATGTACAATAAATCAAATATTAACAAATGTTTGTTCCTTGGTGAGACGGGTGACCATGGACTGTAACATGATAAAATAAATCTTTCACCTTTAATGTCTGAGTATCATGTGTCTTGTCTTAGTGATAAGAAAATAACTGATATCTTTAAAACGTACTCCAAATTTGTAATACTCGAAGCAACATGTATTTAACAGACACATCTATCATTGTAACAGAATTGAGAGTCTAGGATAAAATTAAAGTATGTATGGTCTCTTGACTATTAGCAAATATACTAAAAATATATATGGGAGAAGAGAGAATCCTTTCTATAAAGTGTATTAGAAAAATTACCTATATACATGCATTAAGAATGAAGCTCTCCTTATCTTGCCAGTTACAAAGGTTAACTCAAGTGGATTAAGGATACAAGTATAAGATTTGAAACTGTAAAAATATTGGGAGAAATCATAGGCAAAATGTCTTTTGATTCTGTAATGAGCAAGGATTTTTGAACAAGGCTCAAAAGTGCAGGAAAGAAAACCAAAATATACAAATGGGATAACAGAAAACTGAAAACTCCCTGCATTCCAAAGAGAACACTCCATATAATGCAAAGAAAACTTATAGCATGAAATAAAATATTGGCAAATATACATCTGACCAGAAGATGATACCCAGAATCTATAAAGAAGACTAAATAGTTGAGAGAAAAATAATTAGTAACAGAATTTTAAAATGGGCAATAGAACTAAATAAAAATGAGAACATAGTCAACATTACTATTCACAAGGGACATAATCAAAATCACAGTGAGATATCTATCATCTTAGTCTTGTAAGAGTGGCTAATATCAAAAAGACTAAAGTTAAGAAGTGTTGATGAGGAAGTGTAGAAAACGTTTGCATACTACTGTTAGGAAAAACAGTCAGTACAACCATAATGGAAAACAATATAGAAATTCTCCCCAAAATTAAAAGAATCATGATATGATCTAGCAATAAAACTACTAGTTGTATGTTCAAAGCAATTAAATCAGTACTTGAAAGACACATCTGCACTCCCATGTTCACTGCAACACGACTCACAATAGCGTTAAAATGGAAACATCCGTGCGTCCATCAGTTTATGAATGAATAAGCAAAGTGGTGCATACACACAGTAGGATATTGCACTGCCGTAAAAAATAGTGGAATCTGTCCTTTTACAAAATCATGGATGGTACTGGAAATCATTATGTTAAATGAAGTAAGTCAGGCAAAGAAAAGTATCACATCACTCATTGGAACTAAAAAAAACCCCTCAATTTCAACAGAAAAATGGGATTACTACAAAATGAGCAACAGTCAGACTAGCACAGTGTAGAAAGTTTTATCAGATTCTAACTCAAAACAAGCAGCTTTGTGGTAATATTTCACAGTATGATTATTCTTGATAATCATTTATCTTGTACATATCAAAATCTAGAAGAAAGAATTTTGAAAGTTTGGGCCAAAAAGAAAGCATAATTTTTGATGAAATAAGTATATGTTTAACCAAATTTAAGTAGTAAATATCTAGGGATTTAGTTCAGTGGCACAAGTGCCTGCCTGACAAATGTGAGGTCATGAGTTCGATCCCCAATACCAAAAGAAAACAAAACAAAAAACCCCACATTTTAAATAGCATATGAATATTATATAATAACCCATTTATATTTACAACATTCATAAAAATGATTTGTATTGATGAAACTAAATAACAAATCAATACAAATTATCAAGGACAGAAATATATTTACTTTGACTTAAACACTATAAAAATGTACACATCTATCAAAATATCACATAGTAACACAAATTTGTACAACTTTAATATTTTTAGAGATAGATTAAAATAAAATTTAAATGTAAAGATATCTTTTTATATACAGAGGTTTTTAGACTCTTATAACTCCTTCTTACCTTCTTTGTAGTGCTATTTTTTTGTTTTTTTGAAAGCTAGGAACTACTTTGATTTGATTCACAAAAAATCATTTTGATAGGATGGTTTGCTTTAGTAACTGACGAGAAATTATTCAGTGATTCAATTTTTTCTGTCTACTACATATAGTTTTTTTATTTTAAAGTATTGTTGAATGTAGTGAATATCTAATGCATTGTTGATTAGAGACAGGGCAGACCTCAGGGCCTTACCACTAAGATTCTCAACCCATTTTTTTTTTTTTAATTCGAAGCAGGGTCTTGCTAATTTGTTAAACCGTGAATGCTGGGCTTGAACTCTTTATCCTAACTCAGACTCCTGAGAGCGGAATTTACAGTTGCGTCACCATGCCTATATTTTTTCCAGTATATATGAAGTACCATGAAGATCTGAGCCATACACTCCTCCAATGTTTATCTTTTGGGTTGTCCTGAATCTGTAATATAGAAATGAAATAAAAGGTATAAAATAAAATAAAATAAAATGTACCTAAGAGACTAAGTGAATAGCTCAGTGGTAAAACATTTGTTTTAAATAATCAAGACCATGAGTTCAATCTCCAGTACCACACACACACTCCCCAACCCCACATCCCCACCCCACAAAAATAGAAAAAGAGAAAAAAGTAAATGATTCACACATGTGGAAAATTAGAGGTGCTAGGTTATTCTGCATTATAAAAAAGCAGGAATTTAGGGAAACATATAGGCTAGGCCCAGAAAATTCAAATGTCTTCATGATATAGACCATATTTGAGATCTAAATCATTAACTACTTTAAACAAGAGAGTGCTGGCCTTGATTTCTAATATGCATATCAGTAAAAAGTTATAGAATAAAAAACACCAAATATCAGAGAACTCCACAGACCTTCCCTTTTTAGGAAAACCAAAAGATGTGTACTAAAGTAAGCACTGCAGGATTTAAATAAATCCTCTTTCCAGATAAGAATGTATAACATTATACTTAATTCAATAAAATAGCCACATACCAGAGAGCACCATGGGAGTTTTAATGGAATAAATGTCTGCCTCATGCAGTGAGCACTCTTGAACATTACAGAGGATAGAGTATCCTTCTTATGGGCTGCATAGATGCAGTACATAAATCGGAAAAGAAAAGCAGAAGTATTTATGCTATTTTTTATGTTTTTGTGTGAAAGGTGATCTTAAGTTCAATCAACTTTTCTTCCTTAGTGAATATGATGAATGGATTGCCTAAAAATATTTCAATCATAAAATTAATGAAAATAATCAGAACATGTTGACACTTTACAACACTACTGTAGGGAGTCAAGAAAATCACTGTATAATTGTCATTTACAGCTCACTGAAGAAAACTTGCAGTATTCCTGAAGGAAAGGAAGTGGTCAGAATCACTAAGGACAAGAAGAAATGCTGCATTCCAGAATGGTAGGAGACTGGTACAGAGGGACTCTGAGGAGAGTAAAATACTATCACATAGAAATGCCCTCTTCTCCATCTCAATGCACAGCTTTTTACTTCCTCTACTCCACTTTAATATTTTAGTTCATTGTCTCTGATCTCTTGAACACGACATTTCTCTATATCACCCAGAGCTACAATCCAGAGATCCTACCATATTTTCATGCTACTCAAAACTCATGAGTCTCTCTCTCTCCACCCAATTTAAGTACCACCAATATTTTACTTATCTGCTTAACTACTTTAACTTTAAAATATATCAATCGCTAATCACTCTATTCTACATATTTTCCGCCTTTGAACTTTTCTTTCTACTTCTGTTTCATTTTCTTGGTGGAAAGAATATTCAAATTTACGATCCTGCTTATCTAACTTCCCACTGAGTTGAAGTCAAATAGAAAAAAAGTGTGAGATTATGTAGTCCTGTCCTATAAACTTAGTTATTTTTGTTAGTCTCTTACTTTGCAAAGCAATTTTATGATTTTAGTATCTCTTTAAAGTTTCAGCTCCTCCACTTTCCCTTCCCTAGCAGTTGATGATATTACTTAATAGAATCTAAAATTTCACCTGTTGTCTGATTCAAATACTGCCAATAAACCTGAATTTGTATATGGAGACCTTTTTTTCCTTTTCTTTTCATATAAACTGTGATCCCAGCTAAACTGATCGTCTATTGTTATGATTGAAATTACATGGTTTTACTTGTACAAGAATTTGTACCAGTAATTTGTCCTTGTTTCCTTTGTTATCAAATTCTCCTTTTCTACTGGGGATTTTTCCATTGGTGTGAAAAAAGTTCTTTTCTTTTTATTTATCTTCTAGCTTTTGCTTGGATTTGCGCAGTTGTTAGACAGCTTTTCAACAATTTGATCAAATACGTGAGGAAAGCAATTTAAAGTAGGAAAGATCTATTTGGGTTAATAGATTCAGAGATTTCTGACCATGGTTGATCAATTTAGTTGGTGTTGTGCTTGTGTGAAGAAAGAAACATCATGGTATAAGAGTGTGACAGGATAGTTGCACAACTCAGGATAGACAAGAAGAGGTAGAAGAAAAAAGCACAAGAATAAAAAATGCCAGAGAAAAGATGTAGCAGCTAAGGTCATGCACTGCATTCAACAAGGCACCAAACTCCTAAGTTTCCATTCCTCCCCAAATGCCAGCACATTATGAAAATAGCAGTAGCCCGATACAATGAAGAAATGTGTGTCCTCACAATCATCTTACCTTCCAAAAGCCACATGTCTGCTCATATCAGAGTTTGGGAAACACCTTAAATATGCACCATAACAGAACTTTCCATTTAAATCCCTAAAAGGCATTTTCTACATTCTTTCTCCATGTCTCCTCATTCAGTTCTTTATTTTATTTTATTTATTTAGTATGTGTGTGTGTGTGTGTGAAGTTTTCACGCTGAATCAGTTATTTCAGTTAGTTACCTCTACAAGTATAGGTGTATTATTTTAGTCTGAAAACTTACACATATAATTATTGAATATTTTATATTTTCTCAAAATTATACTAACCCATTATGTACGAATGTAAAGCAACAAAGTTATGCAGTGAACAAAGTCATTTGTTTATTGTTCTTTTTTAACAAAAGAGAAAAAATGAAGTTCAGAGGTGCTTAATATCTTGTCAAAGGCTGTATGAACAGTGAATAAGAAGTCAGCCTATGAGTGCAGTACAAATACAAGGAGCTCATTGCTTAGTTTTGGTTCTTTCTTCTGCCCTTGTTCAATTTGCTCTGGCCTTAGTTTTCTGAGTTGTTGAGGCCAGTGCAATGTGAAATTTGGTATGAATCTTGTTTCTAACAAGGTTTTATGAATGGCTTTTACTCATGTTCTGAAGAAGAAGAACATGTCCAGGTCATACAAATCTTGCAGCCTGATTTGCAAACAAAAGACATTTTTTCTTAAGCAGAGGACTTTTTTTTGTTCAAGAAATGAATCTATAGAGAAGAATTATTCCACAAAGGCTGAAAGGATAATGTTAAGAACCACTGAATTATCTATGTTGCTTGTGTACTGATTTAACAGACTAGTGGAAAAACAAAACAAACAAACAAAAAAACCAAATAACTGTTCTTAGACACAACTTTGTTAATAGTAATTATTGTAAGAAAATAAAGGCAAAGAAGTGCCTGTGATCCCAGCTACTTTGCTGGGTTAGACTAGAAGACTGCAAGTATGAGAACAGCCTTGGAAACATATAACTTGTCTCAAAATAAATACAAATAAGTAAATAAAAAGGGCAGAAAATGTAGATCAGTGCTTCCTGATGTAATTGACATTACTGACAAAGAGGGAGCGGGAGGAGAGATGGAAAAGGAGAGAAGAGAAAGAGATGAAAAATTAATTCTTATTGCAGTGCTAGGGACTTCGTGTAGGTACAGAAATGCAAAATATTGTTAGAAAATCTATATTCAAGTGTTAATCATAGTCTCTTAGCTAGCAATTTTATTGGATTTTCAAACTTCTATTTCCATAGATTAAACAGTGAATAATGTAGTATTTCTATTGCACTGCTAAAATATTAAATTTTAAAGACATATGAAGTTTCCTACCATATAATCATGAATATATACAATGTGTATTATTTTTATCATGATAATGAGGCTTGTAGATGCGATTAGCAAGTGTACCAAAATCCAAAGAAACTCTGTTATGATCGCTTCAATAAATTAATAGTCAGCATAACTTCATGAACATATTTTTTAATTAAAGAATATATTCTTTATATATCCTCCAAAATCTCATTTAATTTTGTAATTTTGTCACCAGATATAGGCTAACATAGTTTATCAGAAAAATTTTCTTTGTTCCATTACTTAGGTTTATGTAGTGCAAAGAGAAAAAAAATCATTAGCAATTATTTGCCGTGAATTGTTCTGAGTTAAGTAAATAAATTTATATTATGCTAAACACAATAAAGGTATAAACTTACATCTTTAAAGTATATAATCTACTTCAGTATACTTCTGTTGTCTCCATCAGTTTATTGCTATAAAAGATAAATAATCTGAATGCCTGGAGGCTGGGATTTCTATAGTCAAAAATATTTGGAGACCATCTTTGGAAAAACACATGGGGGAATTTAAATAGATCCCAATAATTCAAAATAAACACCACAACTATAGTATCAAAATAAAATCTTTAAAAGAATATGAGACATGAAATTAGGTAAAATCTTTTTCTAAAAGCCCGTGAATATGTGTGGGCAAAGACCAATCACTGACAAATGTATGTATTCAAGATTATTACCAACTATCAGACCTTATAAAGGCGTAATGGCAAGTCTCAAATGCCACAGAAACACAGATTTTTTCAGCAGGCACTCTTGACAATTCAGCGAGAAAACTGAAGAAGAATATATGAAATTGAGAGGGAAAAGTACTTAAGCAATACAATACTAGCTAAGGCAAAAATGGTTTCATTGAAATTAGAAAGCTTTGGATATCCGAATAGCCTCACTGATGAAAACTAATCCACCTAATTCCCTTCAAAGTGAAAGTCCCATTCACAAGGTAAATTTAGCCCAAAAAATGAAATATAAATTAAGAAGAAATAGGAAAATTGAAAAAGAATAAGATAAACTTAAAGATATAGAAAAAAAATTTAAGCAACTTGCCATAATTTTGAAAATTGCCTTAAGTAAACTAAAGGGATATTTGAAATGTCAAGTTAAACAAACAATTTGAATCACTACTCTTGTGTATAATAAGAAAACTATTTCTTATAAGAGCAATTAAAAAGAAATGAAGGTAAATTTCATATGAAGCAATTGTAAGAAAAGAATAAGCAGCAAAATAACATATTTAGTGTGCACTAGAAACAGATGTCCAGAAAACAGATGACAAATATAGTATATTAAAATTGGCTGAAGAAATTAAACAAATAGCTCGTACGTGAAGGACATACTTTATAACTAAAGAATAGACAAATTGAATTAAGGAAAAATTGAACATTATTTGGAATTGCAGATAGAAGCTGTAATATTAAAAACAAGGGGAAGTAAGCAAAATAGATAATGCCTAGAGAAATACATAGTGTTCCAAATATAAAATGAAATGAAGAGTAAAAATAATTTGGGACGGTCCAGAAAACATAGAAACTGACAAATATATAATCCATTAAGATAGCTGTAGTTGAAGCACTAAAGAAAAATAATAATACAAGCATAAAATAATAACTTAAACATTCATGAAATTTAAAAAGGTAAAAGATCTGTCAGTAAAAAAAATCAGTAGATATGTATGAGACATCACTTCCTATTCCTTTTTTCTGATTTACTCATCTGAAAATAACTAAAAGCTATGATTTCTAAAACCACCCAGATTGTCATCTTGGTTACTATTTTCCATGAAAAGAAATAAATTGGAGCTTTTTCTGCTTTAATTCAGATGTGGACAGAACACATTTAGAGATTTTTAAACATTGATGAAGTTAATCAGTGTAAATTAAACTAAACAGTATTTTTACTTAAGAATTCAAAATGAAACTTAAAAATGATCCAAGCCAAACCAAACCAAAACAAAACTAATCAGTTTTATCTTTGGTAGAGTAGACTGTCAATTATTTGTTTTTAAAGTTCATAAATAATCAGAAGAATCTATCTTTTATTCTACATTTCTATACTATCTCCTTAAATAAATACAGATGGAACATATTTTAAATTACATCCTAATTCGGAGGATAAGTTCAATGAAGAGAAATTTGAGAATTAGGATATCTGTTTTTCAACAAATAACAAAAGAATTTAGATCTCATGTCTTCTAATATTACATGAGAGCCAACCAAATATATGTCTCCCAAATTGAAGCAAGTATATTATCTATGAATTAGTCTTGCCAAAATCATTGATCCTAAATCCACTGAAAATAGTGTTGTAACAACCAACAAAAATTGCAAATAACAGCATAATGTATTAATCATAGTAATATAAATGAACATAGCGATATAATCAGTGCTGGCCAGATGACAGGAAAATACAGAAAAAAACACACTCGATTTATTTGAAAAATTGGTTTCCAGTTTTAAATGGATATAAATGAGGGGGAATGCAAAGATTGGATGAAACTTTAAAAAAATTACAAGTAAGGCAAGAGGACTCTATAGAATGGTGAAATGAAGAAAAATAAAAATTGGTTTACAATAAAAACCAGGATATGATTTTAAGAAGCGACTAGTGGAGGCTATCTTGGGAATTTGTATTTCATTATCTAATGATTGTTAAAAGTATACTTGTCCCTGAATAATTGATAAAACTGTACAGTTAAAAATTTTATTTAAGCATAAAATATTTTAAATGCTTTTAATAAGGAATTTGGGAAATAATACTAGGTTAAACACTGTTAAGATATTTTGGTTTTTTCTTGTCCCTTTTTTGTTTTTCCCTTAAAAGTTTTCATTCTTGATATTGCTAAGGCTTAGTTTGAGTTACCTGGAAGACAATTTAGCTTAAAACATCTGACAATTTAATTTGTCCATAAAACCTCAATTTTATTATCTCAAAACATTTGTTAATAGTCTTCAATTTTCCAGAGTTCGCTGAGGCAATCTCTCTCTGTCTGTCTCTCTGTCATTCTCTACATTTGTCTATAATATGCAATATATATATGATATATTTTATGTTTATATACAAATTTGTATTCACATATATTTGCATATAGATAGATATACTTTTTTTCAGTTCTTGTAAGATATTGCTTCTTTCTGAAATAATGCTTTCATTATTGATTTTATCATTTCCTATTTCTTTCTTGATCATTGTATTCATTTCTTGATCATTAAATGTTGGGGCTGGGGATACAGCTCAGTGCTACCTGGGTGGCAAGCACGAGGTCCTGAGTTCAATTCCCACTACCAAAATAAATTAAAATAAATAAATAAATGCATATATGTTCTTTTCAATAAGAATAATAATCACAAAATAAAATAACGTAACAGGTTTAGATTAAAATCTCGAATTACGGCAATTTAATGACAGCGTCATCATATGCTGTAAATAGAATGACTATAAGATGATCCTTTCATCTACAGCTCTTGTGCTCCACAATTACACATGGTTCATTGTGATGATCCAATATGGGAGCCAATGCTAATATAACCTTTCTTCCAGAATTCTAGAGGACACGTGTTCTATAAAAATTAAAAAATTCAGGAAATGACATAATCCATGTATATGCAAACAATAATTTATTCGTGTTCCACAGTTCATGATTAATTTTAATGTCTTTGTTCTTTTATGAACCTCCATGTATCTGAGTGTTTAATATAATATAATGAAATGATATAATGGGAAGTTGGTAGTTATTGCATTTACCAGCATTCCATTTCCAGATCTAGTCCTGATCACATTTGAGAGGCTTACAATTGTTTTGTGGATCTACTACTAAGTATATTAGGTAGGTATATGGAAACATCACTAAATTCCTTCTAGTTTACATAAAATAATTAGTGTTTCCTTCTATCTGCTAGGAAAAAAAGCCCTGCAAGTGAGATAATGCCTTTGTGAGTCCTTTATAAGGGAATCTTACTACAGATATTTTTAGATACCTTACTTATTAAACAAATTACACACACACATATATATATTTATATATAATTATGCAGTATATGCAATATATGCATATTATGTACTATATAATTATATATATATATAATATACATATATACGATGGATGATCTTTGCTGAAAAAGTTAATCGACATCATCAGTATAATACACTCATTCATTTGCCTTGTCTGTTGAGTAACCTCTGCAGCCCCCAGAAACATGTAACAGAAAAAAAGCAGATGGGATTGCATTAAATATGTATAACAGTTTTGGGAGTATAACCATTTTCACAATGTTGGTTCTTCCTAGCCAAAAGTAAGGAATATCCTTCCATTTTCAAATATCCTCTTCAATCTCCTTTTTTGCATAGCATAATTTTCAGCATATAGGTCTTTTACATTCTTAGTTAAGTTAATTCCTAAGTATTTCATTTTTAGATGCTATTGTGAAAGGCTATATTTCCATAATTTCTTTAAGTGAGTTTTTTGTTAGTGTACAGGAATGCTATTGATTTTTGAGCACTGACTTTGCATCCAGCTACACTGCTGAATTTGTTTATTATCTCTAGTAATCTTTTAATGGAGTTTTTTGGGTCTCTTATATAGTGTCATGTCATCTGCAAATAGTGATAGTTTAACTTCTTCCTTTCCTATCTTTATTCCTTTTATTTCTCTCTCTTGTTTGATTGCCCTGGCTAGTATTTCCAGAACTATATTAAATAAGAGTGGTGATAGTGGACATCTTTGTCTTGTTCCTGATTTTAAAGTGAAAACTTTTAGTTTTTGTCCATTTAGTATAATGTTGGCTGTTGGTTTGTCCTAGAAAGCCTTTATAAGACTGAGATAAACACCATGTATTCCAAGTTTCTGAAGGGTTTTTATCATGAACATGTGTTGGACTTTATCAAAAGCTTTTTCTGCATCTATTGAGATGAGCATGTGGTTTTTGTTTTTGGCTCTGTTGATGTGGTGGATTACATTTATTGATTTGCCTATGTTGAACCATCACTGCATTCCTGGGATGAACCCCATGTGGTAATGATATATAATCTTCTTGATGATTTGCTGCATTCTATTTGCCAGTATTTTATTGAGAATCTTTGCATCAATGTTCATTAGTGAGATTGGCCTATAGTTCTCCTTTTGCAATCCCAATCAAAATATAATTAACATGCCTCACAGATCTAGAGAAAACACTCCTAAAATTCATTTGGAAACAGAAGAAACCTAGAATATCAAAGGCAATTCTGGGCAACAAAGGCAAGGCAGGAGGCATCTCAATTCCTGACTTAAAACTATATTAAAAAGCCACAGTGATAAAATCAGCATGGTACTGGCAAAGAAAAAGACCTGGGGATCAGTGGAACAGATTAGAAGATGTAAACACAGCTAAAAAGACACTCAGCCACCTGATACTTGACAAAGGGGCTAAACATGTCCACTGGAAGAAGGATAGTCTCTTTAATAAATGGTGTTGGAAAAATTGGCTCTCCACATGTTAAAGACTGAAACTAGATCCATGCCTATCACTATGCACACAACCAAAGTCTAAATGGATCAAAGATCTAAATGTTAAAGCAGAAACACTAAATCTACTGGAAGACAAGGTAGGCAGAAGTCTTGGAGACATAGGGTTAAGCAGAGAATTCATGAACAAAATGCACACTGCATGGGAAACACTTTAAAGAATCAATGACTGTGATCTCATATTATTGAAAAGCTTCTGCACTTCAAAAGAAATCACCAACAGAGTGAAAAGAAAACCCACAGAGTGGAAAGAATTTTAGCCAGCAACCCTCAGACAAAGCAGTTATATCCAGAACATATAAAGAATTGAAAAACACCAAGCCCCCCAAATTCAAACACCCTCTCCAAAAATACATCTGAGATGAACACACAGTTCTCAGATGAAGATATACAAATGAAACAACAATAAATACACTAAGAAATGTTCACCATCACTGGTCATTCAAGAAATGCAAATTAAAACAGCATTGAGATTCCACCTCACTCCGGAAAGAATAGCTGTCATCAAAATATCAACTGATAACAAATGTTGGTGAGGCTGCAGGGAAATGGGAACACTGCTCCACTGTTGGTGGGAGACTGGTGCAGCCACTATGGAAATCAGTATGGAGATTTCTCAGAAGACTAGTTCTGGAAGTTCCATTCAATCCAATTATTCCCCTTCTACGTATTTTCCCAGAAAAACTGAAAAGTTCATATCACAGTGATATATGAGCACCTATGTTCATAGCATCACACTTTGTAATAGCTAAATCTTGGAAACAACCAAAGTGCCCATCAATCACAGAGTGGATGAAAATGATGTTGTATTTTTATACATTGGAACATTACTCATCTATAAAAAGAATGATCTTGAGGCCTTCATAGGTAAATGGAAGCAACTGGAGACTATTCTTATAAGTGAAACAAATAAGAATCATATTTATAAATATCACATTGTGTCTCTAGTGTAAAAAGTAATAAGAAATGTAGGAGGAATAAAACCCAAAATGTGTAATTGCTATTGTAAAAAAGAGAGGAAAAGAAAGTGCTCTAAAGGATATAACCGCATGTATGTTTAAGTGTGTAGGATAGACAACCATATTACTAAGTTTTGGGTGGTTGAACAGAACTGTTTGTAGTCTCACTGTTTGAATGTTGACTTTGTAACTTGAACAACTATCTATAAGAGGACAATATGTAATTTATCAACTAGTTATTTCTTACTGCTTTTTTTGAAATTCTGTATTACTTCTACCTTTTTTCCATTTTGCTTCTTTTCCCTCTATAAATTAAATTAAAAAAAAAAGCAGATGGCTCTTGTGCTGTGAGATACTGAGGAACAGCAGTCACATGCCACAGAGCAAGGAGTTCCACATAGTGGAAGCATCAAGTCAGTGTATTTAACACAGACTCAGGGATAAGGGGCAACTCTTGGAAAAAGTATCCGTGAGATGAGATTTCCGGGGTAAAGAGGTAACAACTTCCAGGATTTTTGAGGCAAAGAAACAAAGTACGTGGGCCTGTTTGGGTGGAAGTGAGGCAACAGAATGTAGGAGTGAGGCTGAGCAAACAAGCAGGCAAATAGCAGGTGGCAGAAGTTCTCTGGAGTCTGGGAATTCTGAGACAAGGCAATCTGGAAGAAACAAGGGTAGAAATATGACTTTTCATACTTACTCATATCCATCAGCACTGCTTTGCTACAAATTGCCAGTTGTGACAGGCAAAAATGTCTCCAGACATTGCCATATGTTGAGAATCAATGCTCCAGAATGAATGTATATTTTACTGCTTATTTGTGAATGAAAAAAAATAAATTGAAAACATTAGTTGTTAGAAAACATAAAGATCATATATTAATCAGATTACATCAGAAAATTAGAAGTGTTAATTCCATATATATACATATATATGTATATATATATATAGAGAGAGAGAGAGAGCACTTGCTTTTTATTTATAAGAGATTTACAATTTTCCATTTAAATTACTGTAATATTTTAGATAAAACATTAAGTTTGATCCCCTTACACCAAAATAAGGCTAGATAGATGATGATAGATAGGTAGGTAGATAGATAGATAGATAGATAGATAGATAGATAATACATGCATACATACATAGTTACTAAAAATGAAAAAGTATGTTGCTTATGTGCGTGATACTTTTACATAATGAGAGTGTGTTATTTTGCCAAAGTGGCTATTTCAAAATAGCATATGGGGCTGGGTGTAGTGGTGTGTACCTCTAATCATAGCACTTGGGAGGCTGAGGCAGGAGGATAAGTGAGAAATCAAGGCAAGTGTGGGCTACAAAGTGAGTTCAAGGCCAGCCTGGATTACATAGCAAGACCTTGTCTCAAAAAAAAAAAAATCATATGGACATTGTATTAGAGTCTTACTAAAAAAGCAAACACAAGATATACAAATGTATAAGAAATTATAAGATTGGCTTATGATAGTCAGCCACGGAGTCGGATAAGGAATTGAGCGGAGGATGTAGTACACTGGAGCCTCAAGGATTCAATTCAAGGTCTGGAGTTCATTGCAGTGGCCCTTGCAAGTTGGCGCCAGGGGCCTGATGCGTCTGCTATAGTAGGCCAAAGAGTCTATGCCAGAAGGCTGAAGGATTCAAAGCAGAAGAACCAAGTATCTCAGATTACAGTGCCGGTTTGGTTTCTTCTGCTGCTTGGCCTGTACGTGGCCACGTGTAGTTTGGCTTGTATTCAGCTGTCTTCTGCCTCACATTGCTTTTCTCTCTTCATCAGCATCCATAGATACTGTATGTTTTAATCTCCTCTAAAGACACCAGTGATTGATCTCTATTTTTTTTTTTTTTGCATATTTAAGCGGTCTTTCTCTGAGATACTGAGGGTTATCAATTTTGAAGGGACGTATTTCAATGCACAATATCATGATGAATATTTCTCAGTATGGACTGATTATTTTTAATTTTTTCCTCTGAAATTTTGAACTTATTAGTCAAATAATAATGTAAATATGATCATGTCCATAATAAACTATAAATAGTTCACAGCACCATAGCTTTTGTCTGTAACATCACTCAGAATTAACCAGTTGAACAGCTTTGATTTCTCATGCAGCACGAACTCTTCCTAAAAAAGTAATAGAAGGCCCATGTCTTTAAGTGTAAAACTGTAGGTCCTGCCATAATTAACAAATTTCCTTAGGACATCTAGAGTTGTACTTAGCAAAAGAAATAATGCGACAGAAGATCTGTCAAGGTTAAGTAACAAAATCATGACCATTTCCTTGACACAACATTGATTATGTAGAATACCCATTACATTTAGAAATTAATATTTCTAAAAATCCTTAAAGCATTTCAAGAAAAATATAGCCAAACTAAAATTAAAAAATCAATTTCTACCCATTGGATGTTTGTTACATTTTATAATAATCGTTTTCTTTCTTTTTTTAATTTTCTCTTCAAGTGTTTCAGGTTCTCCAGAAAGTACCAGGTAATGAGGGGGAAAGAGAGACGGAAAAACAGTGGCAGGAGGGATTCTTTCTTCCCTGAGTTTCCACGTGAACTAAATTCAGAGACCTTGGTTTACTCTCAGCATGTTACACACATGCTACCACCACACTCCCTATAGCACGATGGCTACAGGGAAATAACATCAAGAAACAAAGAACCCATTGGGAGATTGTCTCAGCTCAGGGACTGTCCTCTGGGTTCCGCACCCTCCAACGTTCTTTTTAGAAAAATGGGTCTTTCTGGGAATTTGCTGCCCCTGCCTGCTGTGTACTTCTTCATTTTGGCAAATTCTGCTCTTCCTTGCAAAGCTCAGTCACAGAATGAAGTGTGAGGAATTTCTCCACAGCTCTACCGATGATTCCTCGGGTTTATTCCATCTCCTTTCACACTGGGACCTCCAGGATCCCCAGGTGTGGCCTATAAGACAGACAGCTTCCGTGGACTTACTCTGTCTAAGAGGAAACAAGAATTCCTACTATTGATTTTCTAAATATAGATAGCTTTAAAATAATAAATAAATAAAATTTAATAAATTTAATCAACTGCATATGATGAATTTATTTTTGTGTACTATTTATGCATATATATGCACTTTTTTGTCCACATTAAGTATCGCTATCTGAGGTTAAAGTATACTTTCTCTTGTCTTACATTCTATGTCCCTGACTTGTCATCACAAACAGCAGGAATCAATGAACTTCTCCTGGAAATGACTTGATAGTAACTCTTCTGGCCTTCGTCAATGATACCATGTCATCAGTGTCTATGGGTTGTGTCATTGCATCGAGAGAGCAGCCCAGGTGGACAGGAATGTCCACGAACTGTGTTCCAGCTGTATTTACAAAAGCAACAGATTCTCCCTGCAACATCGAATTCTTCCAACTCTGTCTTGGAGTACAGTTGGCCACCAGTATATAGACAATAAACAAAATATGCCAGTGCTCAAAATTTAGCTAAGACAAGAGTTCTATTTTCCTGCTAATTCTAGTGAGAATTATTTTTTCCAGTGGCTTCCCAGGTTTATTTTAAATGTTAATATACATTGCTAAGTTTTTCTAATGCTTTGCTTTCATTAATTAACAGTGACTATACCTGAAAGTATCAATAAAACTTTAGTACTAGAGTTAATATTGTAATAACACCTTTCTGTTATTTTAGTGAATGACACTCATGCATCTTAAATGTAGTGTATTACATATTTTCTATATATTTTATATTTCTGATCAGTTATCTTGTTAAATTTTAGTTTAGATCTATCATCTATATTCAGAAATGAAATGTTATTTATTTTTAATTTTCATGTTGACATTATTGGTTACTTTGTATTTTCTGTGAACTTTCTACTATGTTCTTGCTTGGAATTTGTGGATAAATAAATTCATGCTTTATACATTTACTGAATAAAAATATAGTCAGTCCAACATTTTTGAACATTCATTTTGAATCTTTCTAATATGATGCAAGATATCAAAACAATCCAGAAGCACATGTATCATGAGTACTCAAAAATCAAATGAATATTTATTTTAGTTCACAAAAAAATACTATATACCTTTGAGATTCAATTTGAAGTAGACTCTCAGAAAAGCATTGAACATAGACACAACTAAGACACAATTTTAATCTTCAAGGAGATAAAAGAAAATCTAGTGGAAAGTAGTACTGAGCATAAGATTATTACAGGTTAGTTTGCTTTGTGCTACTGTGCATTGAGCCCAGAACTTCAAACAAACGTATGATAGATAGTTTGTGCTATGCAGGCTTAAACATATAAGTGTAATCTCTTGTATAGTACAATTTTCTAGAATGCAGAATTTTTCTTTTGAGAATAATATTACTTCCAGTGGTATCATCCCTTCCCTTTTATATTTATTATTTTTAATACTATTTAAGATTTCAAATATGGAAACTACATTTCATTTCCAAGAATGTTCTTGAAAAGCTAATATATCACTCTTTTTTTGGTTGATTAAATATGAACTACATTATTAAAATGTCCAATATTTGATGTAATTATGTTTACATCCTTAAATTGCTCACGTAAGATATTTCACCAAGTTGACAAAGCCCTAGTCATGACTTAAATCAAAAGTTCAGCCACTGATACATCCATATCAGCACCAGGCAGTACAAAGAGAAAATTTCTATGTCACTGTGGTTTTGGTAAACACAGAGCTCAAACTGCATAACTAACTCAAATATCAAAGCTAAGACATGTTAAATTCCACGTATGTGAGTACAGATCAATACCTTTGTTCAAGCATCTTCATAATTTAAGGATTACTTTTGTACTTCAGTGACTCCATATTTTCTCTGAGAACATACCAAAATTAATTTTAAAAGAAAGACACAAACTTAGAATTTACAACTCCTTGGGCTAATTACAGTTGTTGGCCTTTATTACTCAAACAGTGCAACAAGGAACTGATCCAAAACGGTAAGGCTTCTGCATCACAGAAAAGCAGTGAAGCATTTTGACAGGTTTGCAGCTTTGCATTTCATGGGGCTTGTGCTCAGTGAGGGGCACAGATGTTCTTGTAGCTGCAGTGCAATAATAAAATCTGGTGCCCGATGGCCTTCAAATTCTCCACTTTAGGGTGTGATGTGACATGACGCGTGACGTATGTCACGGTTACCCTTTTCTCTGGGATGGGGTATCATTACGTGAAATGCAACTGGAGCTACACTGAAATTCTCACGTTCCAAAAAACAGATTAAAGTTAGATATTTTGTTTCTTTCTCATAGTATCTACGGGGTCTGCATCTATGATAAAAAAAACAGAAACTGTAGGGAAAAAATGTAAAGCTCTTGTTTACTCAAGTTTATGTTGTAAATCAGACTTTTATTTCTCTGACTAGAACTCCACACTAAAACTCTTGAGTCAGCCTGAAATAATTAACTTTAAAATGTGCTGCATGATATGGAAATATTTGTGTGTTTATACTTCTGTTTTACTCAGGGTTTTGTCAATTTCTTAAACACCCTCTCAGAAGGAAATGAGGGCATAAGAGATGGACATTTAGGCCTGAAAAACAGATTCCAATGAATGTTTCTATAAATATACATCCTATTCAATTTTATTTAAATCAACATTTAATATTAAGAGACATGTTAAGAGAAAGATCTGCAAATTTAATTATTATTTTAAATTACATTAAGTTTGCGACACTCTCAATGCACTGCCACGGGCTCCTAGCTGAACATTTAATAAGATGTATTTCTTTTAAAGTTTACCAACAGTATCCAGAAATGAAATACTTTTTCTATTTAAACAATGTGAAAGTTAACTTAGCCCAGTCACTCATGTAGCCAAAGTGAGGAATCAGAAATTGTACTTCAGATTAGCACACAAATTGAAGATTGGTTAATAATCATGTAATAGAAGCAGAAAATGAACACTAAATCTTCAAGCAATTATGCACTAATCTTTAGAAAATTGCTAACCGATATAACCTGTCATGCATTTTGTCAAAAGCAGAAGTGGGAAACTGAAAATACTTGGTAATTTCAGTTATTGCTCATTCATGACAAGAGAGCATTTTAAGGTTTGACTGAAAATTACTTGCATACCAAGGCAAAAAGATCATCTGCTCCAGAACACAGTAAAATTGTATTATTTACTGTGCTAGTACTCAATGAGATGATATTAGATATATGGATATATAGATATTATATGTCTGCATATATGTTAATATATGCAGAAATGGAATAATTAATATTAGAGAAAATTAACAGAAATGGTGAAACATTTGGAACAAGGCAGCCAATACACATGTTTCTATTTCAGAAGAGGAGAAAGGAAAATGTACAAGAAAAATATTTGATACTCCTTTAATATGTAATTTCTCAAGTATAATGATAGATATGAATGTGTAAATTTGAAAAGCCCAGGACTCTCAAAAGAAGAGTTATAGAAAGTCGCAGATAGGAATGTAGTATTAAGAGTACTTAAAACCAAATAGCAAAAGCTATTCTCAAAAGTAAACAAAAATTTAAACATATAGAGTGTACTAGTGAAGAATGACTTCTCTACAGAAGTGTAGCCAGAAATTAAATTCTTAAAATTGTTAAAATATTCAAATTTAAAACACTCTGTAAACATTAAAATGGTCAAGATGCAATTCTATATCCATTTAACTAAACTTACAAACTAGAGAGAAATAACTAAAGTTTTCAGTAACTAACCCTGTGAGACATACAGAACTAAATATGAGTAAAAATTAATGAAAATACTAGAAAAGAAATTTCTAGTGCATGCTCAAATGACTTGGAAAGGATGAAAAAGAAACTTTATGGAGTGATGAGACTAATCTATTGATATGGGAATGTTTTGCATGAATTTATCCAATTGACAAAATTGTGACATTATCTATTAGCTAAAAATTTCATGTATTTCAGTAAATGTACATTTTGCTAAGAAAAAATTGTGTAGAGTGTGGGGAATGGATGAAGCAAGGAGAAAGAAAAAGAAACCAAGCTTTATTTTTGAAATAAGTATGCATATAAAACAATTTAATATCTTATTTGGCAGTTCAAATTACTATTTGGTTTCTTTGTATCCATTTTTAAGTTATTAAAAGATAAAATTGAACACAAGAATAGTAGTAAAAACTTACAATGTGGTATATCATTTTAAAGCTAATTTCCTCTGATGATTGTGTGATATGAGCTAATGACAGTACTATCAAATGATTTCTTTTGACAATTAATGAACTGAACATTTTAAAGATTTTAGAAGAAAATGTTTAACTTGTTATAAGAAATACTTAAATGAATAAATAAGGTTAATAGGAATAAAAGAACGGCTTGTTGAGAGGACAGATTTTAATTACTCACAGTATATATATTTCAATTATTATGAAGTAGAAAAGATCATTTTGAATAATTTGGGGTCTTTGGTATTTATTTTTTCTTATTTAAATACATTGGGCTTCCTAGAAATCCTTAATGATGATACTAAATATATAAATATTGTACTGTATTCAAAATAATTTTAATAATGTTATAAGATTGATTCATTTTTCTGTTTAATTTTCCTTTATATTTAAGAAAATATCAATTTATTATTTGTGATATTTATTGCTGTTTAATCTTTGTAATACAAAATTATTGCATGATAACAAATGAGGCTTGGAAAGTGCAGATTTCATAAACTTACACTAAATGTTTAAAAAAACAGATTGTGCAATCCCTTCATTGGATGATATTTTAGTCAAGATGTATTGAATAACTGAAGGAATAACTTGGACCACTGTATTGGAAATTATACAATAAGTTTGTTCATGGTCAGTGTCATTTTTTTCCACTTTGAATCACCTATTTAGTAAGGACATAATTATTTCCCCTCCAGTACCGTAAGCATTATACCTCACTTTAAAATGGAAAATGAAGTTCCATTTCTGAATGAGCTAGACGATTAAAAATTTGTCATGTGGAAAATATACCCAATCTTCATTTTTCAACCTGTTTGCTAATGTTACATACACCAAAGAATGTGGTTGTGTTTGTTCACACACAAGAGAGTTGCAGGTTCCTCCCATATTGCCATGCAGGTAACTCATTTGCCTTTAGAAGCAGTACATAAATTTCTTGTTCAGCCCAATCATCAAAGAAACTTTGTTTCACTTTGTTTTCAAATATAAGCAAATGTGAAAAATAAAAACAGGCATTGATTAATAAACAATAACTGGTTAAGGGAAGTATTTTTTAAAAATATTTTACAGCTTAGTGACATAAGCGCCTGCCTTACAAGCACGCAGTCGTAAGTACGATCCCTGGTACCGATAAAAAAAAAAAAAAAAGATTTTGCTTGTGTGGTTGTTATCCTGACACCTCCCTTGATTTTAGAGTTCATTGAATTTTCGTATGTATCGCATGGAAGTAATAAAAACATAGACAATTGGAAGATTCTGAGAAAACCTAGAAGTTACAGAAGAGATGTAGTATTTGCTGAAAATCCTGAAGAGATGGATGTTCTAACACACCTAATTACTTTGGAAATTTGCTTTGCTCACATTTCTTAACGATATCTCCAACATAAGACACGTTTGTATCCTACCACAATGCTACCTCACTCACTCCGGGCTGTTTGCTATTCCGTGGAAGCCTACTTGAATTTGATTTTGATTAAACTTATTCTTAAATAGTTTATGCTATTATGAATGGGGCTGGTTTCTTTTTACTTTGTTCTGAAATTTATTATTACAGCATAAAAATGGTATACGCTTTCTGTATTGATTTTTATCTTGTAATCTTAACGACTTTATTAATTCTATGTTTTTCTTTATCTATAAAATCCTATCCTATGAAAACTGAAAAAACTTGGTTTCTTCTTTTCCAATTTGGATCCCTTTATTTTGTAAAAGGCTCTTGCTCTGGCTAAAGATTTCAGGACTATATTAAATAACAATAGTGAAACAACAAATATTGTTTTATACAAGCCATAGAAAAAAAAC
Organism: Hydrochoerus hydrochaeris; assembly: GCA_004027455.1. NCBI lineage: Eukaryota > Metazoa > Chordata > Mammalia > Rodentia > Hydrochaeridae > Hydrochoerus > Hydrochoerus hydrochaeris. The sequence goes on from PVLA01002435.1 coordinate 184,786, forward strand.
AGCTTTTCCTGTTCTGGTTAATTTTGGTTATGGGCTTGTTACTTACAGCCTTTATATTATTGAGGCATGTTCCTATGGTACCTTGTGTGTTGGAAGATAGTCAAGGACAAAATACTACCTGGTCATGGTATATAATTTGTGATTTACTTTCAGACTAAGTTTGCTGATACTTTGATGTGTTTTTTGGATCTGTGTTCTTTGGAAATACTGCTCTATAGTTGCTCTTTGTATGGCTTAGGTATCAATGTAGTACTGGCCTTATGGAAAATTTCAAATTTGAATATTTTGGAAAGGGCAAGCCAATTAGTTTCTTAAAGTTCTGTGCATTCAGCAGTGAAGCAATTAAGTCCTGGGCTTTCCTTTCATAGGAGAACTATAACTGCTGCTTCAATGTTGTTACTCATTTTGAGTCATTTAGAATTTCTGTGTCCTCTTCATTCAACCTTGATAGGTTCCGTGGGCCCATTAGTTATCTATTCCCTCTGGATTTTCCAATTTTTTGGTGTGTAATTGTTTATGGTAGAACTCTGTGATCTGTTTATCACTTGTAATATTCTTTTAATCTTAATTTTATTTTTTAGTACTAGTCTAGCTAACAATGCTCAAACACATTGAACTTTTTAAAATGAGATTTTCATATTATCAATTTTGCGTAGTTTAGGTACTGATCTTATATTTCTGGTGTCATATTTATTGTTTGTTTATACCTCTACTGATGTGAGTTTTGTTTGTTCTTATTTTCTGCATGATTTGTATTAATTCTTGTTATGTGTATATGTGTTACCATGACTAATAAAGATCATTGTACTTATTTTCTAAGCATTTTTAGATATTTCATTTAAGTGAAATAATATCATTTATATGGATATTTACATTGTAATGTTTTTGTCTTCCTGAAATTATTAACAGTACAAATATAATAAAATTTAGCAGTCATGTTATGATAGGGCAAATAAAAAGAACCATACTGTTCTTTTTAGTGATAGTTGTGCTGATTTTTATTCCTTTTATACAATCTGTTCCAACCACTATGTAATTTTCAGTATTTTCATTTCATCATAATAAGCAGGTGTCTATTGTTTCTACTTTTCAATTTCAAAGTTAAAATGATAGGGGAAAAGGTTTGTTATACCTTGACAAGTCTATCTTGACCATTTTTTTCTTTTTCCATGTACATAGTATTCTTCGTTATTCATTTCTGAGCTTTTTACAAATGGCTCACATTTAATGAGCAATTAATTAATTGATAAAAGATGACAAGAAACAGTATTTGTGAGAATGTGAGAGAGGAAGTGAAAAAAATGCAGACAGGAAAAGGGAATTTAAATAAAGGCAGAAAAGCATACAAAGAGGATTTATCCAATTTATGACCTGACTAAAAACTAAATTAGTAAATCCTATGAAATAACCCATGGCATGGGAGAGTCTAAGATGTCTTGTTAAGATGCTGTAAAAGAATCCAACAGGAACCTAGAAATATGGTCATCAATCCCACACACCTAAACATACATGCAGCTATATCTTTTATAGTGTTTCCTATTTACTCTTTTTTTACAATAGCAATTATACATTTTTAAAATTTCATTTAAAGAGAAGAAAAAAAAACAAAACAGAAAAAAGGGTAGCAACAATACAGAATTCTAAAAGAAAGAAAGAAAAAGGAGAATGAGAAAAAGCCCCACTAAGAAATCAGTAATTTATAAATTATGTACTGTCATCCTGGATGTAGTTGTTCAAGTTGCAGAGTTAAAGGGAACATAGTAAATACTCAAACTTGAACAGGTCTGTTTGCACTCTCACTGCTTTAGTGTCCACTTTGTGTGCTTTAATTCTGTAACTTGAATAACTATTTCTAAAAGAACAATATGTAATGTATCAACTAGTGATTTCTTACTATTTATCTTCTTTTCTTGAAATTCTGTATAATATTTCTAGCTTTTTCCTGTTTTTTCTCTTTAAATAAAAAAAATGAAAAAAAATTTTAAAAAAAAGATGCTGTAGAAATGAAAACAATACCTTACATTTGCATACTATTACTAATACAAGTACACCCCAGCTACTGCAAAAAGCAATGCTGGAAGAGGAAGGGAAAAAATTAAAAAAAAAAAGTGGAATTTTTAGTACAGTCTGAATTTAACCAGATTGCTCTTTCATCATAGATCAAATATGGAAATGCCTTGTAGCAGCGGCAGAGAACTGAGTTTCATTCCGTTGGATGTAGCAGGAAGTCAGATAGGAAAACCATTTCCCACAACAGCATTATACTCCTCTGCACCTGGCGGTGAAGGGGTTGAGAGGTTCATATGACTGCTGAGACTGCTTATAGCTCCCTCTACTCTACAAGCAGAGTTCTGCAGATTCCCATACTGAGCACCTGTGGCTATGCCCGGCCAGTATATTTTCTCACGTGTCTGAACACATTTAAGTCAGTCAGATGGAGCTGAGTGTACCCTGACTGTCATAATTCTAAATCTTCTGCTGTTTCCTACAATCCCAAATCTCTTCTCCGCAAACCCTGCAGGGGTTGGCTTTGTTTGCAATTACAACAGCATAGCCACTGTTTTATGCAATCTGTTACCATTGCACCATCCATCAGCATCGTGCCATCTGTTAGTCTTTTAAATATTGAGACATGGACTTGCTAAGTCATTAAGTTGAACAAACTGGATGAAAAAGTTGTGATCTTCCTAACTTAGCCTGTCAGAACATTGGAATTAGAGGCTTGTACCACCATGGCTGACCAAACTATTTTTAAAAATATGTATGGACTTTGGAGAGCAAATTTCTCATATATACATCAGCTTTTAATAAACAGCTAGAAAATCTTCCAAAAGGGGAGGGGATAATTCTTAATAAACACACGTAGAACATTATGTTCCACATAATGTCTTGAATATTAAAGACAGGTAGAAGGAAGACCACACACCCACCAGTCACCTGGCTCTTACCCCTCCTCATCCTTGTGTACATGTGGTGTCTTATTTGTATAAGTGGTAACTTGTTTACTTAAGACATAGAGACCACTAAAAGTCCCAGATTTGTGTTACCCTCGACCTGATGCTAAGATACCAGATCTGTGAATGCCATCTGTAGCTTCACCTTTATGGTGGCTGGAGAACCTGTGGGCATGAGATTGTTAAGGCAGCTGTCATTTCTGTTTGTCAATAGCAACATGGTGTGAAGTTTGTCAGAAGACCAACGTGGCTAGTGGTTCTGGGATCCAAAAGCCCTACTCATGACAGCCACTTCAACTAACAGGGACAAAGTGAGAGGAGTAGAGGTCAGGTGTCACTTATGCCCCTAGACCAACTGGCAAGGTTTCTGAGCTATCTCAGGAGGGGAACGTGGGCCTTTCCTCAATCCTTGAATAGCAGGTTCCACTCATCTTTATTTGTGATGTCTTCGCATTCTGCATCTCAGTGAACTTTGCATAAAAATTAATAAGACAACTCTTTGGCAGCTATCATTCCTGAGTACATCTTATTGCATTAATTTTTGTTTTGATCTATACTTTGCACATCATATAATTCACTGCCTTAAATTTTATTATTCAATATTTTTTTTAAAAATATTCACAACATTAGAGAGTTGTCACTAATAATTACTGAATATCTTGAGCATTTACCAAAAAACAAAGTAGAATACATTCCCAATTTCCTCCTTCTGGTAACCCCTGGCAAACAGTTTGCAACTTTCTGTCTTTTTTATTTTGTATATTTCATATGAATGCAATCATATAAGTGACCTTGATGACATTTTTCATGTAGCACAGTGTTTCCAAAGTACATATTTGTACATATATTGGTGATTCTTTTTTTTTTTGATACAAGAAACTGAACTCATGACCTCAAGCTTGCCAGGCAGGTGCTGTACCATTGAGCTATATCCCCAACCAGTGATTGAATCATTTTAAAGCTGAATAGTATTTCATTTTGTGTTTAAAACACAGTCTGTTCATCTGTTCATCAATTAATGACTATTTTATTTCCATGTCAGGGTCTGAGAACACAGAACAAGCTTTTCACTCATGAGATCCCCAAAGAAAGCACACAGAGGCAGACAGCAGCCGAAAGCAGAGAGTAGAGCACAAGAGAAGACTGCATGTTTATTGTTGCATATGTTGTTGTCTCATATTTAAATTCTTTTACAGTGCCATAACCAGAGCATGCATATTTACCTGTCCTAAGTCATTGTTAGATAACCATATCATGCTGTGTACCTGCACTACACAGAGAAGTCATGTCCTCAGATGTCCTTAGAGATCTCTGCATTTTGAAGAAGTCTGAGTGGGTCCCAACTTTCCAATTCTATGCTATGAAGATGCTGCTCTGAGCATTTCCGTGCAAGTTTTCTATGGCCATATGCTTTTCCTGGATATGGAAAGTTAGTACAAAATTAGTTAGTCTTTTATTAACTCCATGTTTAGTTTTTTAAGGAACTGCAAACCACTTTCCATAACAGAGGCACTATTTTACAAAGAATTTTTGTATTTTTCCACATTCTTTGCAATAGTTGTCATCAATCATTTTTATTATTATTTATTCTAGTGGCTGCAAAATAGTATTGGCTCAAGACTATAATTTACATTTCCTTACAAATAAATGATTGTTAGTCAACTTAGAACAAAATATTGGATATCCAAATCGTAAAGGAGGAAAAGTTTAATTTGGTTTAAGGTTTTAGGTTTTAGTCCATGATTAACTGACTTCAAGGAAGACATGGTGTGGTGAAACAGCATGGTGGAGGAAAGCTGCTTACCTCACAACAGCTAAAAAGTAGAGAAAGAATGCAGGAGGCAGAGAGGAGAAAGACACACCTTCCAAAGTCATTCCCCCAGTGACCATCTCTTCCAAACAAGTGTTGCATCCAAATAGTCCACTTAGGTACCGGGTCATCAGTAGATGAATCCACTGATGAGTGTAGCATCATCACAGTACAATCAGTGTTCAAAACCTCACCTCTGATTTCACAGAATTTTTGCTGGGACATTTTAGATCTAAATCATAGCATTCTGCTCCTGACCTCCAAGAGGCTTATATCATCTCAATATGTAGAATACTTTTGGTCCATCTCTAGGAGTTATAATTTTAACATCTTCAGTGCTAAAATATCCAAGTCGAGTATCTTCTCTGAGACTACTCATGATCCTCTATGAAAAATCAAGAAGGAAATTAAATAAGTTAAGCATGGAATAGAAGAAAGCATGTATTTTCATTTCAAAAAGAAGGAATAGGGGATAGGAAAGAATTGGGCCAAAGCAATACTAAAAACTAGCAGAACAAATATTAATTCCTACAGTTTCAATCCAGCATGCAAGACCGGTTGCGACTATCGAATTCCAAAACACTCAAGCAGCCCCTTTCTCCTGGCCTTTCTGATTGAGGCATGCATGGCTACATTTGAGTTAGCTGGACAGATTGTCTGTGTTTTTTGTCACCAGCTAATCTATATTTTTTAGTATCTCCATATTTATAGGTTCATTCACCACTGCACATTTGACTTCATTTCCATAGCTTCATAAATTGCCCTATAAGAAACACTTCATTTGAACTTGCAAGCCTTCCATTCGCATCTGAATAGGAGCCTCTATAATCCCCAAACTCTTGAATTCTTCATGGAGGTAAAAAGCATCACATGGATGACACCAAGGTCTACTGTCAGTGAGAGCAGTAGCCAGGCACCTTTGATCATGGCTGCAGAACACTCTGCTTACCAGAAAGCTGAGCACAATGAAATGAATCTAAGGGAACCAATTCCTTATAAGAGTCTTCTTAAGTAGCTATCCCAGGGACCACCTTCCCAAATAAAAAGATTACCTTTTTTTTTTTTTTTTACATTGCTGAACCTATGTTGGGTAATGCATTGTTGATTTCTGAGATATCCTGAAACCATCTTTCTTCTTGTTCCTGCAAAATGTACTTGTTTCTTGTTAATGGTGATAACTGTCTTAATGACCAAGCTTTATTTGGCCCTAAAATTATGTGTTTCTTTTGTGTTCAAACTAAGTTTTTCAATTTTTCTATTCAGTATTTTACCCCACATTTTCACTATAAAACTTGTAAAAGCTGTCAAGATACCCCTGCTACAGACTAAATATTGGGTTATCTTGAAATTTACTCTGCCAGATTAATTGGTACACCACATTAATTTCAGTCTTCCACAAAGTCTAAGGAGAAGGGAAAAATGAAAACCAATTCTTTAACATAATTTAGCACACATAGTTTCTATTCCAATTCCCATAAGACTACTCATTCCCAGTGAATGCCCCTGAGCCTGGCATTTATCCTCTGAATTCCTATTAGCATTCCAGTCTTATCTGCTCCAACCACAACTAACTCTTTAGCCTTCTACGATTCCTCTAGTCCACATTTTCAAGTCTTTCATTTCCAATTCTAAACTGCATGTTTACATACAATCAGAGAACAATCCTACTTATCTGATATCAGTTTTCTGCATCAGTCTTCTTTCCCAAAGCTGGTACAAAATATCTAAAAAGAAAAGAAGTTTAATTTGGCTTCCACTTTGATTTTTGCTGTCTACAGTGCAGAAAGAGTGCCTCTATGATCCAACTACCTTCATAAAATCTCAGAAATACATGAGAATTTTGACAGTATTTTAGATTTAATGATCCTGAGCATCTATCAGTTCACATGCTTATAGTTATGTATATATCTTTTTTGTAGATACTTGTTTTCAAATTCATTGTCCATTTTTGCAGTATTTTAGTGAAATTTCTTCAAAGTGAATACAGAGATGAATAAGCACAAAAATACTCAAGTCATTGCATATTAAGAATCCACAAATACATGAAAAATTGTGATCACTGAAGAATAAAGTGACAAAAATATAATCAGTTGGATTACTCATGTTCCTATTAAATTATAAGTATTCAGAGACTACACCATTAATATATGATTTGCAAATATATTCTTTCATCATGCAAGTTTGTTTTCAAGCTACTTGAAGATGTCTTTTAAAACAAAAACATTTTAATTTTGAAAATATTAAATATATGTTTCTTGTGCTTTTGGTGTCTTATCAAACAAACAAGTATTTAATACAAATTCACAAATATTAACAATCAATTTTCTTTAGGAGACTTTGTGACTTCATTTCTTGTATTTTAGATCTTACTATTTTCTATAAAGTGTGAAGATGCTTTGATGATTCATTTTATGTGTTATCAGAATCAAAGTACACACAGGCAGCTGGTTAAACATTATTCCTGGGTCTATTTGAGGATTTTTCTAAAAGAAGTTAGAGTTTGACCTAGTAGATTGAGAGAAAAAGATCCTCCCTCACCACTGTGAATAATCATAAAGAACTGAGTATGCAGGTGAAACAAAAATGTTGAAGGAGGAATATCTTTTTCTTTTTGAGCTGATACAACTAACTTCTACTCTCCTCAAACATTAAAAATCCAGGATCTTCAGACTGCAGCTGAAAGGTACACTGCTGGCTTTGCTTAGTTTTACAGATGATCAGAGTCAAGCTAAATGACATCATTGATTTCTCTGGTTTTCCTGATGACTGCTACTATATTTTAGGGCTGTTGTGGCATCCATAGTTTTATGAAGCAATTTCTGTAATATGTGCCTATATTTATCCACATATGGACCATTACCTTTGTCTGGAGAATCTTTACTACTTCGAAGTTCTAACTTCATTCTTTTCTGTGCTATGGAAGTACTATATGTGAAAAATAGAATCCATATACTACATTGCCTTGGTAGCTTTGTCAAAATTAATTGGACATGAATGCACTCGTTCAGTTTTGGATGCTCAATTTCATTCATATGATCAAATATGTGTATCTTTATGACACTGTCCCCATTTATAGCAGCTATATACCTTGCTCATATAAATGAAAACACATCTTGTGCTCATACATTGGAAAATTTAACATTGTAAAAATGACAATTCTCCCAAAATTAGTTCAGACTCTCCAAGAAATAATGTTTTACCAACTATCTGTGTAAATGGATTTTTAAAGTTACTTTCTGAGAGGGTACCCTGAAAATCAACAATTAACTTATTTTATGTTATTTGACTAAAACTAGTCAATTTAATTACAGAAAATGGCAAACATGATACTTAGATATATTTGTCTCTTGGGACAACAAAGAATTTGTTTCCAGAATTCTTGAATTGATCAACATCCAAATGAAATACAAAATTTCCTGATATAAAATTTTTTATTTGCATAGTCCTTCATATATCCCTCAGTACATTATAATTCATTTCAAGTTATTTATAATTCTTAATAAAATAAAAATGCTAAGCAACTACTTGTTAATGGTGTTATTCAGAGAATAATAAGTAGGAACAAGTTTGTAACTCTTCAGTATAATCACAATTTATAAAACATTTCTATATGAGGCTGGTTAAAACTATGGATGCAGAACCTTCTGCTATCAAGGGTTCATTGTACTTTCTTCTCTCCAGAATTTATTATTATTGTTATCTCTTGTCATTGCTAATGTTGTTTTGTTACTTTTCTGAACTAATTCTCCAATGTCTGTAATTTTGTAGCTAATGGTTCCTGAAGTCTCAGCTCTTTTTTGATTAATGGTTAATTAATTTTTGAATAGAGATTTTCTTAGACTTGAACAACTATAACTCTATGGTGTTTGTTGTGGGTTTCATTGTACACGTGAAAGCCTACTGTCAGTAGTCAAGAAGTGTAAACGTTTTCTTGCCTTTCACCACTTGCATTTACAGATTCTCAAGATGAGACTCTAAGGAGATCTTTTCAGATTTTCCTCGAACATACATACAGTCCTGTGTACATGCACCTCAAAGTTACCAGATGGGGCTCAAAGAGGGCCCCTGTGAATAAATAAGAACTTCAAATCACCCTAAAGAGTAGACTTAGACACTTACATCACAGAAAAGAAATCCAGGACCCATCAGTGAGGTTTACTGGGTAGAGCTGGGAAGCACGGGAGAGGACGGGAAGAACTGCAGCTTGAGCAGCCACAGGAGATTAATTTGGATAGCGGCTTTGACTGACCCCTCACAGAAAACCAGAGCCAAGCTGTACGCGCAAACTGAGGTTGGGAATGGATGTGATAGGTTATCATCTCAGCTTTTGTTTTATACTTTGAAAGGAACCCTTATAGTTTGAGAGGCAATTGGGTTCCCAGGAGAGTATTCTTCTAGCTTGGGAGAGAGCACCCTCATTTTTCATTCTTGGATAACTGTCCCAGTTTGAGATGATCTAATCAGGGGAATGTTCAAAGGGAGGTCTTGCCATTTCTGAAACCTAAGTTGATTACAGGCTTAAGAAACTGGTTGGAGATTTCTAGGCATTACTCTAGAGGAATTTCAAACTGGACGTTGGGACAGCTGACAACTACATATTTTTTCAAATTCTAAAATTTATTTTAGGTGCTCTATCTCTATATCATCAATCTTGAAGCAGGGTGCCAAGACAGGCTAGGTAAATTTAGGGCCAATTACCTTTGCAATGCAAATACAACTTAAGTAATTGTCATGGCACTGGGCAGAGGTGAGCAGCACTTGGACACAAAATTTAAATTAGCAAGAGAGCCATATAAAATGAAGGCAGACATGTCAAACTTTACCTTATTTCTAGTTAACCACTGGTCATCTGCAGGACTGCCTCTATGTCTCTCTTATACCTTCATGGAGTCTTCCAAATTTGCAAGATGTATCAGAATTTTTAACCACCTTTATAACCATCTTATTCCCTCTCCTTCCCCTCTTTTTCTTCTTTCTTTCTTTCTTTCTTTCTTTCTTTCTTTCTTTTTCTTTCTTCTTTCTCTCTCTCTCTCTCTCTCTCTCTCCCCCATAAATTTAACACAGGAATTCATACATGCTAAGCAGTTACTCCACTAGTGAGCCACATCCCCAGAATTATCCATTTCATTTCATTTAAAGCTTTTTTATTAGCTATATTCCCAATCATTATGTATCACCCTCAGCAACAATGATGTTAAACATTGGAGTCTGGATATTAAAAGAAAATAATATTCCTGATACACTGTTCACACTTCCCAAGCTTTGAATCAAGTCAAATAAAAAAACAACTTTCTATCTAGTGGCTGTCTTTCAAATAACCACTAGACAAATCAAATAAGAGTAGTTATCTCAGAATGATATTCTGAAGGTCCTTCACCCCATTCTTCCTCCTCCTGTGGGTGATACTCTCCTAGTTTTAAATGTAGTTGTGGAAAATTGGTTTTCAAGTTGACTGCAGAGCTGTGAGGGAATTGGAGGAGTTCAGACAAATGCATCTCTCTGTTGTTACCGAGATTTTTCTCAAAGATTCTTCTTTCATGTTTCACTAGTACTTAACAAATAGGCATACTGTTTTGTGTGTTTGACAAAGGGCTTTTTTTTACAAAGTTTTTTTTTTTCAATTTATCCTTGGATACTTAAAAAAGAATCTTTTCCTTATAATCCATTCAAAGTTTGTTTTCATGGGGTCAGTATATTTAACAACTTTAAGTCATTTATAATATATTTGCAGCTGGTTATATTAAAAAAACATAATATATATTTGATATTCTCTGAGTCTCTGTGCTTTATGAAAGACACCTTTGCTCTGAACCATACTTCAAGACACACCACACATATTGAGAGAATCTTTTATAATATACAACATGAATATTTTTTAAATTAATTTTTTGTTGCTATATTGGACTATCTCACTTTGGGCAATTTATTAAGTAATGAATTTGTTTCTTAGAGTTCGGAAGTAAGGACATGTAAGATCAAGGGGCCACATCTGGTAAAATCCTTAATGCTGGTGAGGATTCTTCAGTCTCAATACATGGATAAGGAATGCATCCAAAGAAAGAAAATAAATTTTCTTTGATAGAACCATTCTCAAGATAGTCCATTCATCCATTAATTTTTTTATCTGTATATGGACTAATCTATTCATAAGGAAGCACTTTCATGACCTAATCAGCTCTTTGGTGTTTTGTTTTTTGAGACAGGGTTCCACAACATGGTAGAGGCTGGCCTTGTACACACTGTGTAATCTTCTTGAATTCCTGCAACTCTCCTGCCTTAGCCTTCTAAGCACTGGGATTGCAAATGTGCACCATCACACCTGACTGCCAATTAACTTTCAAACAAACCACCTCATTTTGCAATGGAAATTAAATTTCAAACTGGGTGCTTGTGTAGCTGTTCAACAGATAAAATTTTCTCTCCTGGTATATTTCAACTCTTTAAATATATGTAAATAAAATTTCAACTGTTTAAATATAAGTAAATAAAATTTATAGGTCCCATTCTTTTTCCTTTGATTTAATCTCAAAATTCCTATAAAATTGTTGTGACTTTTCATATTTTAAAACATATTTGTTATAGTATTTGACTTTTTAAGAGTTGTAAAAATTTACCTAATTCTCATATCTTTCCTAAATTTCTCACATATTGACATTTCATACACCTGCTTTACTCTGTTTCTCTAAATGTATTTTTCTTTGCTGAAAATATCAAGTATTAGTTTTTGACATGATATCTTATTGCATCTAAATAATTGACTACATATTTTTCTTAAGAATAATGCTGTATGTAGACAAATATGATTAAAAATCAGAAAATGATTAACAATGTCTTTTTTATTCATAATCCTATATAAAATCTCATATTGTACTTAATAGTATTTTATCATAAAAGTAGCCTTGCTTCTGAACATTTTCTTTGAATTGCTTTCATTGCTCTAAAATTTAAAAGAAGATTACTAACTTCATTGTAGAACATGTATCACTTTGGGTGTTTCTGATGTTTTTCAAAATTGGACCCAAATTCTATATTCTCAGCAGTTTTAAAAATGTAATTCTCAATATGATATGTAATTAGTCACAGATTGTGAATTTGTGTCACTACTGCTGATGTCAACATAGATCATTTTTATAATGGTAATGACTAAATTTTTACACTGTGAAATTAATGTTTTACCTTTATAAATCATAAGTAGTAAGGTAGAGGTACTATAAGAACAAAAAGTACCTCAATTTTCTGCAAACTTTTGCTTAGTAATTTCACTCTTCATTCATGAGTTTTCATCAAAGAAATATAATTGCAAACCTTTATTTATTTAAAGGGTAACATAAGGATACTCTTTTTTTCACTTTCTGGTCAAATGAAATGCATCTAGTTATTTCACATATTCTGATGGCTTTAAGGATAAATTCATAAACTTAAGTGGTATTTTCTTAATAGACAGACAAATTTTTGTAGAAGATAATAATAAACTTAAAAGGAATGAGCAAAATGTTTTGATAATTTCATTCTGAGTTAGGATTTCATCATTTACTTTAAAGCTTTAATGACTGTTTTGCCTAACACAATGTCATAATATAGAATGTGTATTTAATTTTTACTTAGCACAAACAAAATATCCAGTATTTTTTTATTTTAAAGAGAATAAAACAAAAGAGGACAGAATAAAGCAGATAAGAACAGAAAAATGCAAGCAGCACAGAACTTTTCAACAAGACAATTGGATATCAACAGTAGCTACCATAATGTCTCTTTCTTTGAAATAGTTTAGCATAGCTTCACACACAATAATATTAAACATAACAAAATAGAATAAAACCATTCAAGGGAATGAAAGTATTACAAGGCATTCTGAACCAAATAACAGAAAATGAACAATGGCTACTATAATATCTCATATTCCATAAAAATTTGTTTATATTATTACACATATTAAAATTCAGTAAGACACAATATGATAGAACCAATAGTAATAGAAGAACAAAAGCATGTTAGGACTTCAAAATGAGATGATATTAACTCAGCAATGGCTGCCATAATGTCTTGTTTCCTTCAAAGTAGTTGTTTATACCATAACACATAATAGGATCAAACAAAACAGAATAAAACCATTCCAAACAATGAATGAAAACATTATAAAACTTCAAAGCAATATAATGCGGAACCATGATTACCATAGAATCTTATGTACTTTTACCATTTCTTACACTAGGGAAACTATACGGTATTTATACATGTGAGTTTGATTTATTTTGCTTATGAGTATGGTCTCAAGTTGCATCCATTTATTTATAAATATCTCAATGTGATCATTCTTTATAGCTGAGTGGTACTCCATTGCATAAAAGTATCACAATTTGTTTATTCATTCCTCAGTTGATGGACACTTAGGTTGTTTCTAAGATCTGATTATTACAAATTGTGCTGCTATAATAAACATGGGTGCACATATATCACTGGTAAGATGTTTTCAGTTCTTCTGGGAATATGCCTAGGAGTGGAATAGCTGGGTCAAATGGGACTTCCAAACCCAGCTTTTTGAGGAATCTCCAGACTGATCTCCACAGTGGTTGCACCAGTCTACACTCCCACCAACAGTGCAGAAGAGTTCCTCTTTCCCCACAGTCTCTCCAGCATTTGTTGTTGGTATTTTTCTTCATACTGGCCATTCTTTCTGGAGTGAGATGGGATCTCAGTGTGGTTTTAATTTGCATTTCTCTAATGACCAATGATGATAAACATTTTTTCATGTATTTATTTGCCATTTGTATTTCTTCATCTGAGAACTGTGTGTTCATCTTGGATACCCGTTTTTGGATTGGGTATTTGAATTTTGGGCATCTGATTTTTTTTAAATCTTTATAAGTTTTAGACAAAAATCCTTTGTCTGAGTTCACTAAGATTTTTTCCCAGTTTGTGGGCCTTCTTTTCACTCTGCTGCAGTTTTCTTTTGACATGCAGAAACTCTTTAATAAGATGTGATCCCAATTATTGATTTTGGGAAGTGTTTTCCATGCAGTTTGGTTCTTGTTCATGAATTGTCTACCTACCCCTATGTCTTCAAGATTTTTACCTACTTTGTCTTCCAACTGATTTAGTGTTTCTGTTTTAATATTTAGATCTTTCATCCATTTAGATTTTAGTTTACTACATGGTTTCAGCCATGGGTCTAGTTTTAGTTTTCAGCATATGGATAGCTAGTTTTTCCAGCACTGTTTATTAAGGAGACTATCGTTCTTCCAGTGAACATGCTTGGCCCCTTTATCAAAGATAAGGTGGTTGAGTGTGTTTATAGATGTGGTTGTATCTTCTAGTCTATTCCATTGATCTTCAGGTCTGTTTTTATTCCAGTAACATGTTGATTTTATTATAGTAGCTTTGTAGTATAACTTCAAGTCAGGGATTGTGATGCCTCCTGCATAGCCTTTGCTGCTTAGAATTGCCTTTGCTATTCTAGGTCTCTTCTGGTTCCAGATGAATTTTAGGAGTGATTTTTCTAGATCTATGAGGTATATTAGTGTTATTTTCATTGGGATTGCATTGAATATGTATAGCAAATTTGGGAGAATGGTCATTTTCACAATATTTATTCTTCATATGCATGAATAAGGGATGTCTTTCCATTTTCTGAGGTCCTCTTTGATTTTTTCAGGGTATTATAATTTTTCCCTTATAGCTGTTTTACTTCTTTTGATAGATTAATTCCTAAGTATTTCATTTTTTTGGATGTAGTGTGAATTCTGTGGCTTCTCTTATTTATCTCTCAGTGATTTTGTTGTTAGTGTATAAGAATGCTATTGATTTTTGCATATTGACTTTGTATCCAGCTACATTGCTGAATTTATTTATCTTACCTAGGAGTCTTTCAATGGAATTTTGGGGGTCTTCCATGTAGAGTATCATGTCATCTGCCAATAATGATATTTTAACTTCCTCTTTTCCTATCTTTACTCCTTGTATTTCTCTCTCTTGTCTAATTGTTCTGGCTAGTATTTCCATTACTATGTTGAATAAGAGTAGTGATAAGGGACATCCTTGTCTTGTGCCTGATTTTAAGGTAAAGGCTTTCAGGTTTTGTTTTGTCATAGATAGCTTTTATCATATTGAGGTAAAGATCATCTAATCCAATTCTCTGTGAGGTTATTATCATGAATGAGTGTTGGATCTTATCCAAAGCTTTTTCTGCATCTATAGAAATGATCACGTAATTCTTACTTTTGGCTCTATTGATATGGTGGATTGCGTTTATTGATTTACGTATATTGAACCATCCCTGCATGCCTGGAATGAATCCCAGTTGGTCATATTGTATAATCTTCTTGATGATTTGCTGCACCCTACTTCCCCATATTTTATTGAGAATTTTTGAATCTATCTTCATTAAGGAGATTGGCCTGTAGTTCTCTTTTTTAGTTGGGTCTTTCACAGGTATTGGTACTAAAGTATTGCTTCCAGGAATGACTTAGGGAGTATTGCTTCCCTTTCAATTTCATTGAACAGTTTGAGGAATGTCAGCATTAAGTCTTCTTTGTACTTCAAGGAGAATTCTGCAGTGAATCCATCTGGGCCTGGGTTTCTCTTTGTCGGTAAGGACTTAATTATGTTTTAAATTTCATTGATAGAAATTGGGTTATTAAGCAGTTTTACATCTTCTTGATCCAGCTTTGGTGGTTCATATGTTTCTAGGAATGTGTACATTTCTTCTGTGTTATCGATCCTATGAGAGTAGAGATTTTTGAAATAGGTGTTGATGGTCTTCTGTATTTCCACAGAGTTGGTAGTGATTTCACCTTTTTCCTTCCATATTGCATGAATTTGAGTCTTTTCTTTCCTTTTCTTAAATTAGATAGGCTAGGGGCTTATCAATTTTGTGTATTCTTTCAAAGAACCAACTCTTTGATTCAATGATTCTTTGTATTGTTTTCTTACTCTCTATTGCATTAATTTCTGCTCTGATCCGTATAATTTTCTCCCTTCTTTTGGCTTTGGGCTTGGTTTGCTCTTCTTTTTCTAGATGCATGAGGTGTAGTATCAGGTTGTTTATGTTTGTTCTGTTTCCTAATGTGGGAGCTCAGTACAATAAATTTTCCTCTGAGGACCATTTTCATTGCATCCCACAGATTCTGGTAAGTTTTATTTGTATTTTCGTTTGCTTGTAGATATTGTTTAATTTACTCTTTAATTTCATCTGTGGCCCACTGATTGCTTGAGTGTATTATTTAATTTCAATGTATTTGTGGGGTTTTTGCAGTTTCTTTTACCTTTAATTCCTAGTTTTATGGTGCTATGATCCAATAACATGCATGGGGTAATTTCAATTCTTTTGCATTTACTTAAATATGTTCTGTGGGTTAGTATATGGTCTATTTTACAGAATATCCCATATACTGCTGAGAAGAATGTATATTCTGATGTTATTGGATGGAACACTCTGTATATGTCTATCAAGTCCATTCGTTCACAGGTGTGATTCAGTTCTGTTGTTTCTCTGCTGATTTTCTGTCTAGTTGATCTGTCCCTTTGTGTCAATAGTGTATTAAGATCTGTTATAATTGTGTTATTTCTTATTTGATTTTTCATTTCTGTTAATACTTGCTTTGGATAGCTGGGTGCTCTGGAATTTGGTGCATATATATTTAAGATGGTTATCTCTTCCTCTTGCAGATTTCCCCTAACTAGTATGTAGTGACCTTCTTTATCTCTTCAGACCTTTCTTGGTTTGAAGTTCACATTGTCTGCATCAGAATAGCTACTCCCGCTTTTTTTTTTTTTTTTGAGTTCCTGTTGCATGAACTATTGTTTTCCATTTTTGGATTTTCAGTCTATGAATTTCCTTTTGGGTTAGATGGGTTTCTTGTAGACAGCATATGGTTAGATGTTGTTTCTTGATCCATTCTGCCAGTCTGTTTCTTTTAATTGGTG
The DNA here is from genome assembly GCA_004027455.1 of Hydrochoerus hydrochaeris. Lineage (NCBI taxonomy): Eukaryota > Metazoa > Chordata > Mammalia > Rodentia > Hydrochaeridae > Hydrochoerus > Hydrochoerus hydrochaeris. The sequence goes on from PVLA01002435.1 coordinate 201,472, forward strand.
AGTTGAGGCCATTTACATTAATGGATATAATTGTTATATATCATTTTATTGTTGACATGTTATCTTTCTGATGTTGTATCTTAACCTTCCATTCTGTTTAGTTGTCTGTCTTGCTTAGTGGTTTTTTCCTATGTGTATCTAGAATGTCTTGCCATATTGTTTGCAGGATTGGTTTGGTGATCATGAAATTCTTCAGCTGTTCTTTGTCATGGAAATATCTTATTTCTCCATCTATTTTGAAGGACAGTTTTGCAGGGTACATCAGTCTGGATTGAAAGTCTTTTTCCCTTAGGATCTGAAATACTTCACTCCATGATCTTCTTGACTTTATTATTTGTGTTGAGAAGTCTGCTGTGATTCTGATAGGTTTTCCTTTGTAGGTGATCTGTCTTTTTTCTCTTACAGTTTTCAATATTCTGTTCTTATGTTGGATTACTGGGATGGTGATTATTATACGTCTGGGTGTAGTTTTATTTTGGTTATGGCTGTTTGGAATTCTATATGCTTCATTACTCTGTATGTCAGTTTCCATTCTCATGTTTGGAAAGTTCTCAGCTATCACTTCTGTAAATAGCCTCTTGATATCATTTGTGTTGTCCCCTTCTTTTTCATTTATCCCTATTAATCTTATGTTGTTTTTCTTTGCATCATCTTGCAACTGTTGAATTGTTAATTCCTGATTCTTTGTTAATTTTAGGAGATCTTTCCTTTCCTGTTCACTAGCTGCAATCTTATCTTCAGGGTCTGAAATTCTATCTTCACTTTTGTTGAGGTGGTTTTGGCACTTTCAGTAGAATTTTTGATTTCCTGTATATCTCTTTGAATCTGCTTTATGTATTCTGTTTGTTTCTTATACTGTTCATTCAGGGATTCTATCTGTTTGCTTTGTTCCTCTAATTTTTTAGCTGTGTCTTCGTTAGATTCATTCACTATTTCTTTCACTACTTTTATCATTTCTTCTTTTACCTGGGAGATTAATTCTGATTTGAGTTCCTTCATAGCTTCCAGTACTTGCTTCTTTATTTCAGTTGATATCGTTTTAGGTATTTCAGGTGTATGACTAGTATTTTCTTCTATGTTCTTGGCTCCCAGGCTTTCTTGGGATGGGCTGGAGGTTTGAGATTGGATTTTGGTTTTTGGTTTTGTCATTTTCCTATATTTCTGTGTTTCAAGTGATGTTCCAAAAGTTTCCCTGGGCATGCTGGAAATCACCTCCTGTGCCCTTGGCTCCTCCCGGCACTCAAGCAGCCAGCCAAACTTTCCCTGGGCTAGTGCTGGGAAGCTGGAACTCCCCTGGAGGTGGGGGCCTGTCTTTTTTCTCCCTGTGCGGGCGTAACTCCCCTCTCTCTGCTGTGCTGGCATGGTCCCCTCCCCTGTCTCTGCGGCGTGGGGCTGGTGCCCTGGTTGAATAAAGGTCTCTGGTCATGGTCCACTCAAGCCTGAGAAATCTTTGTGGGCTGGTCCAGTGTCCTAGGGCCTGGGCGGGCACCCAAGAGCCAGAAGTGATGTCCCAAACTCTCCCTGCCAGCACCAGGAAGCTGGAACTCCCCTAGCAGCGCACGCAGTCCTACTTCCTCTCTCTGGGGTGCCAGCCTCCAATATCCAGTAAACTTGATGTAATACTTACAGTATAACAGACCAGGAGGAAGGAGTGACTGAGAAAGTATTTATGTGATAGATACAATCACCATATAATTATACATCTGATGAATTTGAAAAGTACTTTACTATTTGTAACAGAAGTACATGTTTTTATATTAACCTCATCTCCTCATTTAAGCTAAATGAAGAACAATTTCTTAAATTAATAATCTAAATCAAAATTATTATTTTAGTAAGCTATTTCAAACAAATAATAATTTGAAGATTTAAGAGGCCAAAACTTCTAAATTCCAATGCGGTAAGTGAATTATTTTTAAAAACATATGTGCCTTATACTAATATCCAAGAACAACATTTTAATAAAAGTTATTTTGCTCTCCCTAACCTTTAGCACTAGAGATGCACATACAGGAAATACTTAAGGTGTAGCTCTAGTTCTCTACACTCTAATTTACTGTTTGTTGTTCTGGTTTTCTACTATGCTTCAAGCTGTTCCACTATCCTTCATTTTCCCTTGATATTTCATTTAGTACTTTGCTATTGAAATGGTCATGATCCTAAGAAAGTTTCTCATCCAAATTTCTTCCAAGTCAGATAAATTTCTCCACATTTAATCCAAATAAGGTTATTTTTCTAATATACGGCAAAAAAGAAGGCAGAATCAGAAATCTGAGGCAAAGCAAAGCAAACAACAAATCGGCACTCTAGAGAAATTTGCAAATCTGACAGATGAGCTGTAGTCGGGCTTTCAGTGGTTTCACAGGACTACAGTGCTGCATGGTGTTTGCTGCACTTCTCAGGGTTCAGAAGGAAGGAAGACAACAGCTTTCATCCTTTTAACCTCAAACCGAGTTCCAAACATAGTTTTTAGAGACCACAGTAGATGACACTATTTTTTAAATAATTGTACTATAATCAAACACTTTAAGTGGGGACAGTTTTTAGCTAATAAAATTTTTCCATTTCTCTCAAAACACTCACTGCATCGATGAGCTGGAAATAAGAGGAATCCTCGGTTAGGTGGATAGAAGTAGAAGTTTGAAATTAGAGTTCAATTCAAAACTTGTATCAACAAATTACTAGTCTGTTCCTTTAAGTAAATTCCATGTTCACTTCAGTCTTATGGTTCTTTATATTACAAGCAAATTTCAACTTTGAACAAGCCAAATACACATAAAAGTACAGAAGATTCACATTTTTCTTTTCTTGTAGTCTACTACAGGGACAAGGATGACTCTAAAGGAAGATGGATGTTTTCATGGATTGAATGTTTGTTTACCCACTACCCCAAAATGATATTTTGAAAATAACCTTCAATGTGATGGTATTTGGAGGAACCTTTGGGAAATAAGTGAGCTCATGGGAGTAGAGTCCTCTTGAGAGAAATTTTATCCTTAAAGACAGGCTAAGAGATCAGGGCTCTCTTCCTACCATAGGAAGGTAGAGAAAGAAGGACCAGTTCAAGACAGAAAGGAGGTACCTACCAGAAAACAAATCCTTCAGCTTGAACTTTAACTTTCCAACCTTCATAACCATAAGAAATAAAATTCTCTCTGAGCCCCCTACTCTATGATATTTTTATAGCCATCAAGGGCTACAAAACCATCTGTAAATGAGCCCACTCATTGCCTACATAGGACTCTCTGCTGTAACGGAAATCAGGCTCAATATTGATCATATTGAGAAAAAAATAGTCAATTAAAATCATAGACTAAAAATAAGCATTCTGTATACAGAATACCCAATTCTCTGCTCATGCTACATAAAACTAATACATTCTCTGAACAAAATTTTAACCATGATCTTTTATAGCATGCTATTAGATATCCAACTATCTGTTTATATCTATAAAGAAGAAGATTAAAGTCACCCCAAAAGAAGAAATAAAGTAATAAAAGAAAGAAAAAATATGCTTAAATTGATTTACCTATTGCTTTTAATGAATATTTTTAAATCAGTAACTGTCGTGCACTATTCCCTATAAATCATTACAAAAATTTGAAATTTTATTCATGTGGGAACAAGAAACTATATTTACATTCACTTTGAAGGAGAAGGAAATTCATCTTTTGGTGTCGTAAAATTTTCTTGTACATCTTCAATAGCAAAAGGTAAAAGAAAAATTGTTATATACATTTGGACAGAGTACTGAATTAAAAACAAGTCCAACCTTATTTAGCTTTGCATCACTGTGATAAAATGCTGGAGAACAGCATGCTAAATTAGCATTTTATTTTGGTTTGTGGCTCTAACTGTTTCAGTCCATGGTTGGCTAACTCTATTACTTTTAGAGCTATGATAAGAAAGAAATATCTTGGCAGAAAGGAGCGGCAAAGAAAAAGCATTCATCTTATGGCCCCAAAATGTGTGTGAGAGAGAAGGGCTGATGGAACTGTCAACATTGTAGTCTTCCATGGTAAATCTTTATGATGAGGTACTCTTCCCTGTAACCAGGCCTCAATCCTGTATGTCCCTCACTTCCCAGTAATGCCCAGAATGATGACCTCATCGGTGCAGCAATGTCCCAATGAAGTAAGAGCCCTAATGATCCCATCATCTTCCAAAAGATCATCAGCTGGCAAGAAAGCTTTTAATACCTGCCCTTTGGGAAACGTCTTAGGTTCAAACAATAGCAATAATATTCCTGGAGTTGTAAGTATTTAGTGTCACAATCTTGCAACTGTTTTGAAATGAATAAACATGCCATTATTTAAGATCCCTTCATTCATGTTAAAACATTGACTTTTACATTGTTTAACCTTTCTGTCAATTTTGGACAAACATTGCCAAGTTCTCCTCCATGAGGCAAAAATATTTATCCCTAGAGAAATTATAGTTTAGAGTTCTAGCTCCCAGAATAGTAGGTTTCATGAGGAAAACTGGTTTGGATTTGGTAAGAAAGGCTCAACAATCTTTAATTCTATCAGGAATTTAATCTTGTAATGAAGCCTGAAAATTTCATTTTTGTTAATAGAGAACCAGCATGAAATGTAGAGAGAGCAACATTTCCACTGGCAGCTAACACAGCCACTCTGAGTCACCACAGACTCAGCATATAAAACTGATTTAATTATTTTGAAGAGAAAGAGGACAGAAATGGACTGAAGCAGCACACTCAGCCAAATTCAAACGAGCACGCAACTCCAATTGTGTTACCAGTAGAAAGATAATATCCTGCAGTACAGAGATGAGATTTTCACCTTCGTGCTATTCTCAGGTGGCCTTACTTGTCAAAATAGCTGTCTTGTTTTAAAGAATCCACCTTTCGTTTTGTATCTTGCCTCACTTCTGATCTCACTTTTTCGGAAGGTTAATTCAGTTATATGTACACAGAAAACCAATGAGCCAATTCAATAAATGGCATGTTTATTACTTTGGATCACCCTTTAATTGCTATAGAAATCTATTTTTCTGCATCAAACTATACAGTCTGCCTTGTTTCAGTAAAGTGCTGCTTATCCAAATGCAGATAGGATCAACACATGTATTTTCTTTAGTGTCCATGTTGTTCTCTAAATTGTTACTTAAGACATATCTTGCACAGTCAGAGGATCAATGTGTTTCACACCAAAATAGCTCCAGATTGTAATTTGGAGACCTAGAACTTTCTGCCAGGTCTGCTGCTATGGAAATTAATTTGCATCCGTTTTTATTCTGAGTGACTTTTTTTATTCACAAATTTGTGATTTATAAATGAAAGGGATGCTGGAAGAAGTGGCAGAAGGTTTCACAGCTCTACAATTTTCTGAGTTCAGTCTGGTTTATTAGAGTTATAAATAAGCAAAATCTGTTTAAACCCATTAAGAGTAATATACATAAATGAATGCACATATTAACTAAAACGATTGTCAGTTTGACAAATCCCCTAACTTCAATGCAAGGTGTATAGATGTGCACACACGAGCATGTGCATGTGAAAAGTATGCATGTGGGTATTAATTTAAGTGAATATGAACACGAATAATAATTTAGGCAAATTATATATAGTCAGCTCCAAAATAGTACTTAACAACATTTGAGATTATATTACCAGGACCTTCTACTTGAAGATCAGACATGTTCTTAACCTCTAAAAAAATCAGAATTAAACAAAATGTGAAAATCCAATTAGCATTCTTTTGTTACTTTGTACTTTAAATGTGTTGTTTTTTACTTAAATTGCTAATATCATGTCTGGGAAAAAAATACTTTTAATTCTAAAATCAATGAAATGTTCAGTAATCAATCACAATTTGTTATTTTAATTTCCTCTCCAATTTAGAATTATTTTTAGTGTGCTCCTCTTAATCTAGCAGGATTTCCATTATTTTGACAGCTGGTGAGGAAGACTAGCTATGCAAATCCTGTTTTTTGTCCTGGCAACTTCCTGCTTTGCTCTTCCTTCTATTAAGCATATTTTGCTTCATTTTAATGGAATTTCTTGCAGAAGGTCATTTATTAGGTGATCATTACTGTTGGAAAATCTTAATTACTCGGCTTGTGACAAAGTGAGAAAATAACACTATATTTGAATCCTGAGTAAAAAGCAAACCAAACTGCAGATGCTGATACGTGTGAAAAAAAATACATTCCCAGTTAAAGAAAATGGTTGTACACATCTTTTCTTTGAGGGTTAAAAGAAAATGTGTTTCTACCAGCAATATTAAAGTTAAAAAACAAAACATAGATTTTATGATGTTTCCCTTTAAAGTTAGAGAACAAATAATTTATGATGGCTACACTGTAATAAGTTTCATTCCAGTGGAATCTTACTGCCCCCTACTGATACTGAAAAAATGTTTTGCCTTAACAATATTTTCTATTTTAAAAAGTAAAATTTCTCTTGTGGTAAGAAGCCCGAAAGTTTTACATTTTTCACCTGAGCTTTGTGCATGTGTTGAATGGAAGAGACTAAGTTATACATCTAGACAGCTTCCTGGGAAGGCCCTGCCATTAACAGATAACTGAAAAGCACTGTTTTCAAAGTCATATCATTGTCATTTTTTGGATCAATTATTTCCGAGCCGTACATGAAAATTGCATTTTCTTTTTTGTTTCATTTGTAAGTTTAATTTTCATTAAAGTAGGAAGAAATAAAGTTAGACTTTATGTTTTAATACCCCATAGGTGAAAAGGACATTTAATTATCAAAAATCAACCCTTCCCTTTCTGTAAGCCCTGCTTTTCTGAGCCAAAACTTCAAATGCTCTAGCTACATCACTGGAAACCAACTCTGTACTGCAAAATAAGGTCTTAGTGACTCAATTTCCCCTTATTTCTATTGTATCTTTCACATTACTCATTTTATGTTACCATCCTACAAAACAGGAGAACTAAACTACACACACACACACAGCATCACATCCCTCACAACATGTCACACAATATAATATCATTCATAGTCAATCTCCTATTTTATACCAACCACGGATAGCTTTCTGTAAGTTGTTGCTTTTCTTAGAAATTGAGGTAATTCTTAAACCTTTTTTTATATAGCTGTAATTAATTACTGGTATATTATATTTACTTATGCATATTGATACACAGAAGTTTTAATATGCAAAACAGGTATACAACTTTTGAAGTCAAAATAAAAGGATTTTTTTTTTTGATACCAGGGATCCTGTGCTTGTCAGGCAGGTGCTTATGTCACTAAGCCAAATCCCTGGCCCATGATGAAAGGGTGAATTTAAGCAAAGAAGAACGTGTCTATTTCTGGAGAGCTAGATTCCAATTCAGAGACTTTGGGAGTTGTCAGAAGTTTTCCATTCACTGCCAGGGGGGGCAGGATTATGGCACTGTAGCTTTCAAGGCCTTCATTACTTCATTTGTAAAATGGATGCATACTTTCTAAAACTAACTTTCTGAATTAATTATTATTAATATACTATCATATGCTAGTTTATTTGATTGTAGTATGTAATCCTACATATAACAAGACATTTTAAAAAATTGGTAGGAAGTTCAGTTACACAAATATTGCTTAATAGTGTCCAATCCTCCAAGAATGAAAAGACAGCCTTTCCTTCAATACACACCTTTCACATTGTCGATTCTTTATGGTGCTTTCCAAAAGCCTAGGTCAGTGCTTCAGAATTTTACTAATGCAGTCCTGCCTCTGGTTATCCACCTTAGGTCAGGTGTTGATCTGATTCTAAGGATATGCTTGAGATTCTATTTTTGAACATGTTCGATGGATGCTGTATACTGCCAAGGGTCAACAATTTAATATGACTGGCTGTCCGCAAATAACACACCCGCAGTGCTTCTTGTGTGCAGGCCACCATGTCCTCTGACACACAGCTGGAGTTACCCAGAATAATTTTCAAATTAAGTAGAAATCATCAAGGCAGTTATTTACCTATCTTTTGAATCATTGGAAACTATGTCCAGTTTTCACAGGACTCTCATTATGAAAACCTTAAAAATTAAGTATTAGGTTTTATATTTGAACAAATTATGATACGCACCACACTGCTACTCTCTGAGCTTTCTTTTCACAAAAAGTGTGATGTTTACAGAGCTTTCATTTCATAGTTTGCAAAATACTCCGATTTACTTGCAAATCATTTCTAACAAAATTTATTATTTTAGTTTGTTAAAAAAAGAGTAAGTTCCATTTTAAATCCAAGCCCAAAAACATGCTTCACATTATCACTTAGTCACAAAGTCTGATTATGTATCTTGCTGTTCCTTGTGAGAATATTTGAAAAACAAGCATTCAAGGGAATGGTTTCACTCCATTTGAATGGCCTAGAAACAAATATAAACAGAAACAATTTCTGATTTTTTGGAACACCCTTGAGACTCCTGGCATAGAGTCGGCCTTGAGCAATTTGTCCAAGCAGCCCTCATCAGAAAGTACTCTGTTGAGTCACTAACACTTCTTTCTGTAGTTTATCAGGAAAGACCATAAAACTTAGTATTGTCCCCTCCCCCATTCCACAGACTTGGATCTAATTCCATGTCCATAAATCATTGTCTTTGACCTTTGCAACCTCATTTCACTATACCTGAAGGGGAAAAAACCTACACTATTTCCTCAAGAAATCAAGAAAATCAAAGTCAATTTCCTTTTGAACTCTCCTCTAAGGTACCAAGGAGAAGTAATCATCTTCTTCAAACCCTCCCACCATCCCTTTTTTAATGCTGACTGCAGGCTTGAAAAGACTCCCATCTGACACCTCAAAATGCCTCTCCTTGTACAGAATTTAATGGACAGTGTAACCTTCAAAAAGTGATCTTGATTAAATCGACAAAATGTGTTCCTTTTCCGAAAAAAAAAAAAAACCTAGTAGTGAAAAGTAGCTATAGCATTATTAAAACATCACTTCAAATGAAGAAAAATAGACAATTTATTCTTCTGTTAATTCATGAAAATATAAACATATGTCCAGCAACTGCATGAAAGACTCTTTGCTAGTTTTGAACATGTAAGAATGACCGGGCAGATACTGTCCCTGATTCACGCTGATACCTGGTCAAATATCTCAGTAGTGACCAAGCTCAGTCTTAAATCTGAGTCCTCAGATACTTGCCATTCACCTTTCTGTTCATTCAATTCCCTGGGGTATTAAAAGTATTTCTGATACATTAATCTCAAGGTTGACGAGATGCAGATCAAGTTATGGGACCTTGTAGAGTAACCTCTTCGTACGGTGCATACTTCAGATACCAACAAACAGGGAGACAGATCTTTCACAGATGGGTAGGGAACTAAAAGATGAAGGGAGGGGAAAAGGAGAAAAAGGAAATAAGTAATGAAGTAAGATGGTTTATGCACATGCATCAATTTACCATGGTAAAGGTAATCATTGTGTACTACAAATACATACTAACAAAAATTTTAAAAATAAAATATGGATACAAAAAATGAAAAAAAAATGCAGGGGAGAACCTGCATGTAAAAGGTTTATATGTCATCCAGTGACAGTTTTTCCATGTTTGGTTTGTACATTCACTTGTGTATTAAAATGGATTGGGGACAGAGGAAGAATCTGTTTTGTAAAATAGCTATTAAGGAATTATTGATAGCCCTAGTTCAAAATGTCTACGTACTTCCATAGCTGTGTAATTTAGAGGTGAAAACACATTCATTACTGGAAATATCTATTTAATTTCCAGTTATTGTCATATTTTTGACTTATGTATGTATCCATTTTGTAAGAAGAATACAATTATGACAATTTCTTGCATTGCTCCAGATCTAAACTTCTACGTCCATCAGTAGAGGAGCCATGCTTAACCAAATATAAAAATCCAGACACCTTTGGGATCTAAAGATGTTCTGACTACTGAGAAACATCTTTTTGCTCAGAGAAAGTGGAACAGAATAGTCAAAAGTTAAAGACCTAGGAAATTCGGTCTACTTCTGATAGACATAGTATGAAACAATGGATCACAGCAAACACATTAATATAACCAGCTCTGAATCTAGTTGGTGAGGTATTTTATATGTAAAAATCTTTGAGGACATCAGTGTCAAGGTTTACACACTATAAGTGCAATTAATGAGGCAAAGAGAACTTGATTACACAAACTTATCTGTTCCCTGACACATATTGAGATTCATAACTAAAAAAAAGAAAGTGTTACCAATAAAATATACTGCATGGAAATGCCTAAGGTAATAAGAAACTTAACATGTCAGCTTAAGCAAAGTGCAACAAGTCATCTTTAGCTATTCTTATAGTTTTTAATATCTAAATGGAACTTTTAAAAATTGTTGAATGTTAAAATAGTATCTTAAAATATGAAATATCTTATTATTAAAGATTTTTAAGGTTGAATTTTTAAGGCAAACGCAATGCACAATGTGCAATTCAGCCTATATTATCAAAATCTTATAGAATAATTTTTCTTTTTTGCAAAATCATTTACCCAAGAATTTCTACCCAATTTTATGGGAGATTTTATTGTATATTAATAACATATGTCCTTCATATTTAACATATCAAAAACACTGGAAACATTGATACATAACATTCATCACAATAGAGAAATGTTAAATTATTATAATGATTTACACCGTAGATTTAATCTTCAGTCAGATCAATTTGTGTCGTGTTGCATGTCCTTTACTTCCTAGGAACTGACTGGGGTTATGTTACTTAATCCTCCACACTCTCCCTAATTCTTTTAAGGTGGAGATAAATTTCACAAAAATTAGCATCACTTAGTATAAAAAATTACTGTTGTATTATTAGTTTAAAAAATGCCTAACCGTCATGACATCATTGTTAGGTGTAAGTAAATACACTGTAGCTAATACATTTTGGATTAATTTGAAAGCAAAATTATATAAACTATTCAGAGTTAGTGTATTTAACCAGAATCGTTTCTTAACTGAGTATTTCAACATCAGGGTCCCCTGGACTTGGAATGTATTTGCTTTGGAAGTGTTTTAACTGGGTTTTTAAAAACAGCTTTTCTCACAACTGTTAAATGGATTTTATATTCTTTCTCAGATTGATAGAGTTTACTGATTTTGATACCTGAGGAGTTCTCTAAGAAATATTTAATATTTCAACATAAATACATTTAAAATAGACAGCAAATATAGAGTGTTTTCAAAACTTCAGGTTTTCTGAGAGGGTCACTGAACTATTTCTAATAAGCAGTCAGAAAATCTGAAAGCTTTGCATATGAAGACGGCCTGGCCTGCCTGATGTAAATAAAATTTGAAAGGGATTTCAAAATGTGAACACAATTTTAAAAATTTATCTATTCCCTGATCATAATATTCTGTGTGGAAATGTCTAAGTATTGCATTCAAAATTTGTCCAACAATAAAAATTAAGAATTTCCAACAAGTATTTCCTTACCTTAAAAAAAATCCTAAAAAATTTATAATTCAAATCTTAGGAATACAAATAGTAGTATTTGAAGTATCTATTACATACTTAAGTAATAGGAAATTAAAATCAAATAAACATATTACCTAAATTTAAAGACTGTCAAATGATGCATTGTGCTAATATTAGTTAAAAGAAGACATTTATGTTTCTAAGCCAATAGAGTCTTTATTTCATCTTGGTGACAGAACATAAAATGACTTGCAAACCTGCCAAGAACTAAGACTGAGACAAAACAACTAGAATGGAGAAAACAGAATGTGACAAGAAAAACCAATGAAGAACAGTGAATTATAACTCGGGGCTCACCATCAGAGAGATCGTAAAATGAAAAATGTTCATTGATTTTTCTCTCAGCTCAGCTAGAGAGATCGTATATCTAATACATCTAAAAATAAGACTTTCCTTTGGTTTTATCTTACTAAACTGGTAATAAAAAAGTGTTTCAGTAAAATTGTTGTAAATGTGCATCAGAACTATTGCTTGTTGATTCAAGGAAAATTTCCACCACCAACCTAAAAATTTTAGCTATAATCAATAAAATATACAATTGAAGGACAAAAGATACACTGAGTAAAATGTAGCATTCAGGGAATAATTGGTTCATTTTTCTTAAAACTATAACATCATGATTTCTTGTCATTGAAAGTTTTATCTTTTTCTTGATGAGTAGAATGTTATTATTAGCTCAGCTAACGTTTGGAGTGATTCTAAGAACTTGTCACTATACTAATCTCCAAAATAGAGAATTTTCTGACTAGGATTTACTCTAAGAATCTAATTCCTGAATTATTGTACAGCATGTTGGAAATATGAGTGTCCAGAAAACATTTTAATTCCATTTTCTTCTCAAAGAAAAAAAGGTGGTAAGGAGCTAAGCTAGATTATTAATTCCAAACAAATACCCAAACTATTGCATGCATGCCTGCTTAGATATTTCTAATTCTTTGGCTACCTACTAATCTTTTCCTAACTACCATCCCTCAGGAGCCTGCAATGGTTCTATGACATTTTTTGTGTTCTTTTGTTTTAACTATTTTTTTTTTCAGAAATATCCTGGATGATACTGGACAAGAAGATAAAAAGGTCATCCACCATTCTGTTTTCATCAAAGGATCATCTTGTAAAATATTGCTTATAAATAAAGCACAGAAAATTTATATATATATATATGTATATATGTATATATAGTGATATACATATATATAGTGAGATATATATCACTTTATATTTGAAAGAGAAAGAGAAAGAGAGAGAGAAGGAGAAATTTTGTTTTTGGTGACTATAAGATCGTGTCATCTGAAAACTGAAAATTTGTCTTCTTTTTTGCTTTTCAGTTGCCCGTATTTCTTTCTCTTGCTGATTTCTCTAGATAGGACTTCCAATTTATGGTGCCTAAAAGTGATAAAAATAGGATCTTATTTTATATCAGATTCTAGGGAGAAAATTTTCAGATTTTTCCCTATTCGGTATAATGTTTTGTTGGATTTTTATAAATGTTTTTCAGTGTGTTGAGATACTTCCTTATTTATCTTTATCATAAAGCTGATGAATTTTATTAACTATCTTTTCTGCATCTCTTGATAATATCTTATGTTTTCTTTTATTCCTTTGATGCATTATATCACTTGGATTTATTTGTGAATATTAAACACCCTTGAATCCCTGAGGTAAATTCCACTTGATAAATAATGTTTATAAAGTACTATTGGTTTTAGTTGCTAGAATTTTGCAAAGGAAATTTACATGTATGTGATGCGATCAAACTATATTATTTAGAATTTAAAACAATGTAGTTAAAAAAAAGATAAGTTCCCAGTAAATTCTCCCAAAAATGCATCTTCTTGCTTCACAATAATTATCACATCATTCATACCACCTCTGAAGCAGTTAATATCCCCTTTTATGCATTTTTATGAGATGTGATAAAAATTACAGTGAATGCTGCTGTCTCATGATATCCAAACAAAAGGCAGCCTCCTGAAGCCATTATGATGTGGTATGTCCTCACCCACTTTATTCACAGCATATGACACTGTGCCACTTTGGCTGTTGTACAAAGTCAAGACAATAATGAAAGATAAATTACTTGGATCCATTCAGAAAATTGAGTCACAGTGTGCAACTGAAGACCATTAGGAAAAAGACCTTTTAGTACTGCTTCAGAAAATGACTATAACAATGGGACAGTTGTGCTAGATGTAAAGGGGACTATTGTTAGGTGGATTAAGGGTAATGCCTATTTTGTGAGACATAATCTTTTAACTTGTGTGAAAAAGAGGTTGTATGCAATTTGTTAGTGTGATTTGGTTTAAATAGTTATTCCAGGACAAATCAACAATTTATATGAATCTTTTCAAACTTATGACCTCGCACTTACCAGGCGGGCGCTTGTGCCACTGAGCTATATCCCTGGACCATTTCATGAGTCAATATATAAAACTACAGCAGAAAATGAGTGCATGTGCCAGTAAAGACACTTTTTTAAGCAAGTGGAAAATACTGTCCTAAGTAAAATTTTTCAGAATTGTTTTAAAATTTTATTCAACTTGCCCATTGTTATTCTTTACCTGACTAAAGTTAAAAAGAAATTCAAGGGCTGGGGGTTTCATTCAATGGTGTAAGTACCTGCTTGGCAAAGGTGAGGTTGTGAGTTTTATCTCTGGTACCAAATAAAAAAAAAATCTCATCTTTTTAGTTAAATACCAGCGTTATATTTTGCCTAAGACTTTTAATGTAAACATACACACTAAGCATGAATTTATATCTGCCTCCTCCATGGACCCAAAAAGCAGTTTTTCATAAGATATTATGTGTCCCTAATTATTTATCACAAAACTCCAAATCCAAAAAATAAAAACAGTTGTATCCTAGCATTTCTTTTTAATGTTTAATATAGTTTAACAATTTTAATATCCATAAAGTGAAGAAGTTAATATTTATTAGTGGTTATCATAACATTTACTCACAAGTTAATGAATTCCCACAGTATCCTGGTGTATGTCATCTTTATTGTTTTGAAACACAAAATATTTTGGAAAACTTGAGAGGGGGGAAGTCAGAATATCTTCCTGTTACAGCTTTCTGATTTTATACTTAAGGAATGTGGAAGACATCACCTCAAAATCAGTCACTTTGGCATCAGAATTAAAAAAGGTAAAGACAACTATAAAACAAGATGAAGAAAGTACACTTTGACTTTCATTCTCTTTCTTAAAACAAGAGATGAAGTTCCCATGTGTGAGATGTTCCATCTCAAACACCAGAAAGTTACATTCATGTTGCCACAGAAGGGAGTTGAAGTGTAGAGAAATTTGCACAAAATAAGCTTTTTCCCGTCATTTCGTCACCCAATAAACCACCCTACACAATCACTTTGCCTTCTAGGAGCTTCACAACTTACTTTGCTTTGTTATAATTCTTTATAAGTTGTCTGTGTCATGTAAAGCATTTATTGAATAAAGTTTTATGGTTTTCTTCATTTTATTTGTCTTTTAAGAGTTCAATTCTCAGGTTAAGCCAAAACATTCTGAAAAACGAGAAAATATTTGCTCACCTGTAATACATATGGAAACTGAGTTCCTTAGTAAACAAAATGATTTAAGATACCGTTACTAAATTAGTGTCAGAAACAGAATTCCTATACACTGGTTTATGGTGTGAGGGTCAGGATAAAGTAGTTTATCACTGATATTGTTAAAATTTTCTTTTTCATGATGATGATAAGAATAATTTTCATTATTTTATTATTGTGGAAAAAATCTGTGTACAATATAACTTCTTAGTGTCTGTTGTGGATCAATAACTTACATCATTACATTTTCCATAATGAATGGCTGTTGGGATCATATTCTTATCCTATTCTGGTGGAAACAAGAATATTGATCATTTTTCATGTCCCATAATTTTCTAAATGTTTAAATGACTTGTATTATATAAAGTAACCACAGCGACAACATTTCCAAAGTATAAAAAGAATAAAATAATATTTAAAAGCTTAATTTTCAAAGATGTTAAATTTTACAGGATTCCTAAGTCTTCAGCATGTTACTAACATAAACTTTTGAAAAGGAAGAGAAAGCATATCAGAAGAAAAGAAAACGTGCAAACATCAGAGATACACATGCTGCCTCGTTGAAGCATTCTAGGTTTTCTTCTCAGTTATAAAAGACTTGCTTTATCAGTACAAAGCTGTGAATAGTGTATGAATTTGACAACTATTCTGCCTCTTTCATTTTGGTATTTGAAATTTGAGATTCATGAAAGTTATCTATAGGTGGATTTAATATACTAGCCAATTTGATTTTGGTTAAAAAAAAAGTAATGCTGGCCTCATCAAATGAATTTGGAAAGATTCCCTCTTCTTTGATTTTTGGGAGCAATGTAAAGATAATTTGAATTAGTTCTTCTTAATATATTTGATCCTGGAATTTTCTTTGATGAGCAGTTTATTTTTACTATCAATCTCATTGCTTTTTAATTGGTCTATCCATACATCCTATGTCTTCTTGATTAAACTTTGGTAATGTACGTATATATGAGAATTTGTCCATGACTTCTAGGTAACTGAACTTTTTGCCTTATAGTTGTTTATAACAGTCTTCAGTGATCATTGTTATTTCTGTCATGTCTACTGTGAGGCATTCATCTTTCTCTGATTTTGAATTTTCTCTTTCCTTTCATTGTCATAACTAAGACTTTGCTTATTTTACTGCATTGAAGCAGCAGCACTGTCTTTTGAGCTTTTGTATTGTTATTATTTAATTCTCAATTTTAATTATTTTTATTCTGATCTTTATTGCTTCTGTCTTACTATTTTAGAGGTGGTTTGTTCTTGTTTTTCTAATTCTTGTAGATACTGCAATAAGTTGTTTATATTTCTAGATTTCTGTTTTATATAGACTTGTTTGCTGTAAACTTCCTTCTTATTTCTGCTTTTGTTTAATCCCATAAATTTTATAACCCTCTTAATTACCATCCACATATATAAGGATGATGTGAATAACTCTGGCTGAAAAGTTACTAAAGAAATGAAAATAGAACAGTAAACCACAACACACTCAAGAGAAGGCAGTCAACAAATATTAAAAGAAAAAGACGAATTTGAAATAAATAGCATTCCAGACCCTGCCTAGGGTTCCTGGACCTTACCTAGTCTTGGCTAACAAAAGCTCTGCCTGAGGTCTCTGAATTCTCGGCAAGCCAGTCCTTCAACCCAAACACAAAGCCAGTTGAGGTTTGCAAGGAGGCCCAGGTGTAGTCTGTCCCATGATTGGGCTGACCTTGTGGTCCCTATGTACTAGGCAAACTCACATTAAGCCCCATCCCAGCCCTAGACCTTTGCTTTAATAAATAATTGGAATGAGAAAAGATTAATACAATAAAATAAATAACAAATAAATTAAGTTTAGTCCAAGCATCATAATGTTTAACCAAACTATAAAGAGTATTGTAATTATAAGAAAGCTTTGCTGCTTAATCATTTCTTATTCACTATATTGTTAGAGGAGATAACTAGTTTTACAAATAATATGGGGGAGCAGAGAAAGCATATGATACATAACAGTGTCAGTGGTTGTTAATCAGGAATTGCAACTTTCATACATTTTCAGAAGGAAGGAAGAGAAATAAAATGTTTACAGTTACTGTGTGGTGGCCAGGCATGGTGGCTCATGACTGTAATACCAGCACTCGGGAGGCTGAGGCAGGAGGATAGTTGCAAGTTTGACACCAGCCTGGGCTACAAAGTGAGCACAAGGCCAGCCTGAACTTCATAATAGACTCTGTCTCAAAAAGACAAAAAGAAAAAAAAAAAACAGTTACTGTGTGTTTCTTCAAAATGTAGTATGTTTCTATGCTTGGATGCAGGTTTTTCACTTTTAGATATTTACCTAAAATAAATGAAAACATATTTTCAAAGAAAAATTCCAAACAAGAATGCTAAGTTTTTTTTGTAATGTAATGTATCTAAGTTGGAAACATAAACATTCATCAAAAGAATAGAAAACAACACTATATCCTTAAAATTCATTCTACAATTCAGTGAAAACAAAAAAAATGAAAATTATATTTGCAAAAGGAGGAGGTACTGTACGCTTCTTATTTCATGGCCAAGACAAGGATAACATCTTGTGTAGTAAAAGAAAACAAAGAAGTGATTTTTAAAACTGATTTTATGTGACTTGAATGTATTAGCAAAATTAATAGAGATATACACATATTTTGATTGGAAAAGTATGATCATTTTATATATGTAGTATTGTATATCAAATATAAGAAATATATTGATATAATTTTTATATAATATGCATATGACCATAATCAGTTTGTGCATATAATATCTCATGAGTCCCTCTATAAAGTTTACCTAAGGGATGTGCATGGATATATCAAATCCTCACTGAGACACTTTCTGGACTCTCCAGCTGTTCTTTTACGTCTGCTCAGCTGAGTCTGCCACAGAAGCACAGCCTGTCAGTGCTACTTCAGCACCTGGGAAGACAACTTTAAAATCCCCCGGGAAGCTGGGTGAGCACTTTTGCCTGCTTCCTGCCTGCCTTTTCCATGTGAATTCATCCACATGGCTTTATCTTGTGTAACCAATGAATACCAAGTTAGCTCCTGGAATAACTACCAGCTACTATCCATCTCTGTAAGTGGCCTTGTCTGAGTTCTTTACTCAGGATCTCACAGGACTGAAATCAGAGCATTATCCAGGCTATGTTCTTTTATAAAAGCTTAGAGAAAGAACCAGCTTCCGAATAAATTTTGACCAATTCAGTGGTGCTTTACTACCACTAGGACTTAGCTCCTTGCTTTTAGCACAATGTAAGTCGGAAGTTTTGTAGCTATTGGCTACACATTTTTCATCAAGTGGCCCCTTCCATCTTTCAGTCAACAATGGATAGTAGAATCTCGATCACACTTTGAAACTTTGGGATCTGTTTCAGACTGCTGGTCGGTTTTATGATTTTATGTCTTTATTTGACTGGATTAAATCATCTGTATCTTAGGGTCAAGTGACTTGTAATTGTAGTTAATCTCCAAAATCTCCTTTTCCCTCCATTATTGCAAGATTGAATAATTGGAGAACAGAAATCCTGACTTTAGGAATGATAATTACCAAGACAAGCACAGGTGAATCATGGAAAGAATTCTATTTTTGAGCACTGGATAATAATGAGTGTGTATAAAAGTCACAATTGCATTAAATATATGAACTATTTCAAGTACTGATTCAGCAAAGTGTATCTAACAAATATAATCTTAATGAACAAATTTCTATAATTACTATAGCAATATCAATATATTTCAAACAGAGAAAAGACTTTGTTAGAAACTTCTAAAGATGAATTACATTACATATTCCTAAAATGATGATTTAACTATCATTTCTTTAACTTTGTATAACATTTCCTGTTTTATACCTATTTTGGAATTGTTATTCTGTTCATTTTTATTAAGCTTTCTAAATTTATACTTTCCTTAATCTTCCAATTTATGAATAAAATTTAAGTGAGAAATTGCCAGACTACTGAAGTCAAGATAGACAATAATTTAATTCTTGGTAAAATGTTTATATTAAAACAAGAATACCAACTTTTATACTAGATTTCAACTTGTTCTTCATCATATATCAATACAATCATAAAAAGATTCAATGTTTGCATGATTATAAGTGTGTATATTCTCATGGGGCAAGATAATACATGGTACATTGGGGTAAAAGAAATTTTGAAAACACTCATTTCTAAAAGAAATATTAAAAAAAGAAAAGAATTTAAGTATGTGTATCTACAATTTAAATGGTTTTGAGACCTACAATTTTCTTAATATTGCTGCATTATTTGATGACAAAAGTTATGGTAGTATTTTAACTATTTTATATAATAATTATTATTATTATTTATTTGAAAGACATTGGATTCCTGTCAGAGACCCCAGTTTACTTGCAAAAATCTGAACAGCTTTTGAGCAACAAAGGAGAACTCTTCAAGTGGGGGTTCAGACGTTTCAAACAAATGAACTATAAGCTCTTGGTTTCGTCCTCATTTATCAATACGGAAATATTTACTGTCCTGATCCTCACCCTAGAAAGGCAAAGAATTCAAGGCTGAAAAACAGAATATGTGTGGAAGATGGGAAAATATGGAATGAAATAATTAAAAGAAAATAATTCCTTGTTTCCAGTTCCAACCAAGACAAAAATTATAAAATGGATAAAATGTAAGACATTTTGACAGAATAAGAAATAATTAAACCTGGGCTTATCTTACCTTCTGCACATAGTTATTTTGTTTGTGTTCTTGTTTTTTGGTTTAGTAAAATAATGAGCAGTGAGTGTAAAAGACAATTGTGTAAAGCAAAGAGAAGAGAGGACACTCAGCAGAGAGGTCACTCTCAGTGGAATTGCCTGAGAAAAGAAATTTCTGAAACAATGTCAGTGTAAATGCCTGAAAATATTTTGTAGTTTTTCTTTCCCATTCTCCTGTTCCCACCTCCACTGCTACACTTTTCACCTGTCACAGCAACATCTTTATCAGCTTTTGTTTTCATTATATGAAACAAAAGTACTGGAAATGACTATGCAAGTGAAAATAATGTCCACATTTTGACCAAGGATGACATCATTCTCCACTGGTGAAGAGGATGCAATTTCTCTGAAGGCAGAGAAGTGAAAGAATAAAACTTAATTGAAATGTAAAAAGACTATATGTAAACAATGTAGTTTCTATTTAAAATGGCTTGAAAGTAGTTTGTTCTTTTTTCCCCTTATTTTTAGCAAAACAAGAACCACTATATCAAAGGAATAACTTTCCCTGAGAAAATGTTACTAATAGCACTGTAAAGCAGATGTTGCTCTGTAAATGTAATGTGTCAAATTGGAAAATTATTCAAAATCTAAAAGCATACAAATATTCCAGAACAATCATCATATAATCTTGTGGGTACAGTTAAATTTTTGAATTTTCTTCTCCACTCAAAATTTTGTTACTTATAAACTACAAACTTGTTCTCAAATAGGTCCAGTTTCAGACTTCATTAACTCTGACAAGTTATAAACACAAATAAATGACTGAAGCAATTTTAATTCAATGATATCACCTATTAATGAAGTGAAAGGTAATTCTTTGAGAATGACTTGGCCAGAACCATATTTAACCAGGTGTTTGTGGAAGGTCTCAAATGAGAAAGTGCAATTTTAAAATTCTCTTTTTTTTTTTTTTGCAGTACTGGGGATTGAACTCATGACCTCACGCTTGCCAGGCAGGCGCTTATGCCACTGAGCTAAATCCCCAGCCCTGTTTTAAAATTCTTAAACAGCAAGGAATTTAGGATCTGGAGATCTTTACTGGTAGATGGAGTGAAATGTATAAAGACTTCCAAAGCCAATGTCTTTGAATACTGTGTTGGTCGGTATGTAAGTAATGCAGAAAGCGGAAGATGATGTGATAGAAATAGGAAAGAAGATGTGACAGATGGCCTAGACCGCCATGGATCAGTTGTTTATTTCAACTTCATCGTTAGCCACCACCCCCTACACTTGTTGGGGACCAGGCTGTGTGATAGCTCGTGGGGAGCCCACTACGTGACTTACATCGCCACAGTCCTGAAGTCAGTGTGACCTTGCTTCAGGATCAGGGAGGTACTGGGAAAACCCCATGGCCTCTGGCTTTGGGTGAAATGCTAATAACCCTGCACTCCTGAGGCAAGATGTCCAAGCAACTGCTGAGGACAGAGCTTAGAGAACATCTGGTTCCTGATTAACTTAATCCTTATCCATACCCCTTCTATAATTCCTATTCCACCACTGCTACCCCTGCGCTTCTTGCCAGGCTTATTAAAAGCAAGCCAGCCAACAGGTAGCTGAGTCAGTCCGCTAGAGGTGAACTCTTCCTGGTCCTCTTTGTACCCTGAAATTTGTCTCTTTAGCATTCCCGCTTTCCCTTTGTCCCCCTTACAGGTACCTGAGGGTCTGATCAGCCCTCAGGTATACATTGTCCAGCCAGAAGGGGTGATTGTAGAAATTGCCACAGCCTCTTGATTTATTGTTTTTCAATTGGAATTGGCCAGTAAATGAGATTAGAAGAGTATCTGAAGAACAAAAGAGAAACAAATGTCAGTAATACTTCCAACAGCTATGGTCTGAATGCTGTGCTGTGCTTAATTTACCGTCCTAACACACAGAGTAACAGTATTTAAAGGCAAGGCCTTTGGATGTTGGGTAAGTCATGATGGCAAAACTCACAGGAAACAAAAGAGAGAGCTGTCACCTCTTCTACCATATAGCAACACTGCAAGAGGACCAGGCATGATAGTACATACCTGTAATCCCAGCACTCCAGGGACTGAAGCAAAAGATTGCCAGGAGTTCAAGGACAGCCTGAACTACATAGCAAGACAAAGACCCTGTCTCAAAAACAAACAAACAAACAAACAACCCACACACAAAAAAAAAACAAGACCCAAAAACCAAAAACCAAAAAACCAAAAACAAAAAATCAAGAAAATATTACATGTGAACCAGGAAATTGACACTCATCACAGTGACTGCCAGTTCTTTACCCTTGAACTTGACAGTATGCAGAAATCTGACAAATAAATTTCAGGTACAGATAAGCCATCCCTTTTTATATTTTGTTAAAGCATTCTAAATGAACTAAGACATCTATTAAATCACTCTGCAGTAGCACTTTTCTCTACAAATAATCCCAAATCGTAGGAGCTAGTGTCCATATCATTGAATTTTGTAGATTCCTATAACTGAACCCAACTTAAGGTCAAAGGTTGGTGAACTCAGATATTTTCTGTCCTGTAGAACTGTACCACAGGTCTGTTGATTCACCAAAACTCAGACTCATACATTTACATTTTTCAAATTTAAATGTATTGTTACCTGGTGGTACCCTATTTGATATGAACATAAATAATCAAGATTTTTAATTGTAAAATTCATAGTAAAATCCAAATGTCATCCACTATTACAAAGCTAAATTCATCCACTACTAGAAAGCTAAATTATTTCCTATTTGCACTGTGAGAAACCACACTCTTTTAATCCTCCTCTTTCCTGCTGTTTTAGCCAGTAGCCAATAGAGTCTGGCTCACAGGGTGGATTTGTGACCTTAGAACAGCCATTTTTGAGGTCTTTGGAATAAATATTCTGGGTCATTTGCTCTTTAAACTCCTAAATTGAAAAGGCAGAATGATTTTTCAGGAGTTTCACTGACATTAAGTGACAGATGCAGATAATTTTAAGAAAACCTCACACATAAAAATGCAAGATAATTCTGAGAAGAAATTGTAGGTGATACTGTGAAAACATTGTGGAATTAATTTTTCTCTCAGAAGTATGCCCTTGAAGAGCTAGAACAAAAATAAAGGCATTGCATGTTGGGAAAACTATAAAACACTTGCAGAATAAACTTACAGAATACTTTTATTTGCTAAGCCTATATAATTTCTTGCTCTAAAACATGATTGTTTTCATTTTTCTAAAGAAATAAAATAGCAAATCATGTAATTCAAAATACCAAAGTTTATGCTCTTCACTGAGAAAAGTGTGGAGACTGCATGAGATTTAAGCTCTTGCTGCTCAGTCTCTTCTGGGATAGCTGAGTCCTATTCATTTCTGTAGAAAAATAGATAAATACAAAGACAATCTAAGTTTAGGTTTTGTGAAACAAAGATAAAATGCTTGAACTATTTTTTTAGAGCTCTAGTAATTCTTCCTCATAAAACTACATCTGAGATAACTGACTCTGCATTTACACAGCCAAACAGACGCAGAGGTTCAACAAGAACCTGGTAGTATTGTCCAGCATAAATCCCTGGAATCAGATTACCAGATAGCCCAGATCAAATTCTTTCTTTGTCCTTTATCATCACATATGTATATATTTATTGTAAGAATTTTGTTTACCATTAGAAAAAAATTGTATACAGAAAGTTTTGACAATTTTTGTTTCAAACTAATGTGTGTATAAGGAATAACAGTATATGAAGATAGATATTTTGCTAATTATCAAATTAAAACATTTAGTCCTGATCTTAAAAAAGGTGATACTGCATAAGAGAAAATTAAATATATATATATATATATACATATATATATACATGTATATATATGTATATGAATAAAATCATACCACATTGTATTTTCTCCAAGTCCAAATGCCAAAGTCATGTTATTTTATTTATTTATCTGAAGATAATACCATTTTTTCTTAAAATAAGGGCTTCCATGCTGAGTTTATGATAGGCAAGTTCTTTGCTTTTGGAGAAGCAGGTGTTGTAATATAAGTAACTTCGGAGAAGATTAGCAAACTTTAAGAAATCTTGTGCACTGGGAGACCTAAGGGCATCTGGGACTAAATATTTCAATAAATCACATTGGCTACTTTGAATTATACTAAATGCCAGTAGAGTCATGGGAAATAATAGCAACAACAACAAAACATCAGCTAAACAATAAATACAGTAAAACAGCAATGCAGCAAAACAATAGCATCAGCAACAAAAAAGTTAACAAAATATACCCTGTGTATTTATAACTGATTAAATCTGGTATTTCTCTGTCTAAACACTTTGGACTAAGAAGTAAACAAATGACCTCCTGGTTTAGCATTTATTCTTTCTTATTCAGATACTGGTTTCTTAATTTATTCAATAAATATGTTTGTGGGATTCCTACTAAATGTCAGGATGATAAGGAGTACTGAACTATATAAATATAATATACAAAGTCAAGATTTCCATTATGAAGAAGGTTAAGAGTTGATCATTATGAACTATCATGAGTCATAAAAATCAATTGATCCTTTATAGTCATGTGAAGATTTTTAATTATTCTTTGTTCAACATTGGAATGTTATAAATATTTTATTACATCATTGTTACTTAAACTAGCATTCATTAACATATTTCACCAGTATTCTTGCTTTATATTTAGTTTAATGAGGGTCTGTAAAAACATAAAGAATGTTACTATAAGTTTGAATATATTGTAAAATTAGACTTACAGGGTTGCAAAACTACAGAGGCAACATTATTTCTACAAAAGGAGTTTGAGAAGGGTCTTTTTCTTAAGCAAAGGTGACAATGGTACTGATATGATTACATACTTTGCTTTCAACATATAAACTTGTGCCTTCTCATCTAAAATGAAATAAAGTTCTCTCTTTTCCCCTCTCTCATCTGATTTTTTTCATCATTATACATTAGATTACATGCTTACTTTAATTTTCAAACATTATTTCATTTGTTTCAAACACCACCAGCACTTGTGATTAATTTTTCATTGACAATTTCATTGGTGTACTTTATAAATAAAATGTTAAAATTATCTCAAAAGTCCTGAAAAAAAAGTATAAACTCTCAGATAGGTCCTTTTTAGTTCCAGCCTGCATGTAATACTTTCTGATATTCTTTTTTATTGAATTACTTGGTATAGATGGATTTTACTTTAATCTGTTTAGATTCTGATTGTCTTATCTTTTCTTATGATTTTTGATAAAGTGAACTGAGCTTAGGAAGAGAGTGCAGATCCTGAGAATTCAAATGAACTACTTTCTAATCAAAATATGGAGAAGGAAATGCTCTGTCATTAGAATTTATTTTAATAAAAATTGTAGGCTATTGTAGTCTAAAAGAGTTCCTAAAAAGAAAGTTATACCCTGTCTCCCCCAGGAAGCACCAGAACATGGGGACAGTAGATGTGGCCACCAAGATTTTTGGCCACATTTTCAGCCCACAACTCTTGCAGGGCACCAAACTAAATCTTATTTCCTACTCTTCCGAATGGCTTGGCTTCCCTCTCAAATTTAAGTGTCCTGTAAGGTATAGTATTACCTTCTCCCCTATGATCACTTCTTCCTATACTTTTACAGTTACCATTCATATTAATGTCTGTTGTGTGTTCTTACAATAATAGCAAATATTGTCTCTAAAAAGAGAAAAATCAGAGATTTATTTAAATAATACTACTTGTGAAAATGTATAATTTTCTAAATTATAAGAAAATAGCTTTTGTTCTCTAACCTGTAATTACAAACTGAAAGCTTTAAAGTGTTGAAGAATTTAAACTCATTTTAAAAAGATAATAAATGCTCCTGAACTTATCAAAATCTTTTCTCATCATTTCAAGGAAAAAGAAATATCACCAGAGTTATTCCACTAATATTTCTTCATAATACAAATGATTTTCTGTGGCAAATGTTAGGATATTGCAAAATCCCGAAAATATTAAAAATAGAACAAAGACATGATCTTTATAATGGAAGCACTGTACTGTAGTGGAAATGCATAGGTCAGGAAAATTAGGGCTTTTGCAAATTACTACTAGCTTGTTAGAATGACAAATAGCACAAGACTTCATTTGCATGAAACTCATTTTGCCGACCCCAATTGTGGATTATTTTTCTGTCACTGTGAGTTGTTGATGGGGGAAAAGAAATAGTAGTTTCTAATAAATTCATCATGTCAGATATTTGAGCTTTGAACATATCTTGATTTCTTTCTTTTTTCAGTGGGGGAGCTAGAATGTTTCAGATGTGGTCTCAATCAGCCTCCCACCTCTATGTTCACATCTTCATATATGAAACTGTAACTCCTTCTCTACAGCTGAACTTGGACATGCATTCCCTAACTCCTGAATCAAAGCTGCCCTTGTAACATTTTTTGGCCCATGTAGTGCAGGGTTACTATGGTGTGGTATTCTGAGTATATGCTTCAGTCATTGCACGTTGCCAATCTCTTAGAACACTAACCATTTGTTTGTGTACAACCCTGACTGGCGAACTGCTGTCAGAAGTACATCCTGCCTAATGCCGTGCTAGCAGGCAGCACACAGCAGTGTATCTCCTGAACAAACTGCATTAGCCAAGTGTGACTTCTAACTACAGAACCTCTATAATAAGAACAAAGTGACCATACTTTTAAAACTGTAAAAGTTTTTGTTTCCATAGAAGTAATTAATAAAAACTTACATTTCATAGGATTAATCTCTAATTTAATAAATATTGGTTAAAATCCCCCAAGTACTTAGAACTCTACAAGGTACACTAGAAAAAATAAAGTTTTAGAAGAATAAATGACAGTTTAACCCAAGAAACATCATTCTTTGAAGACAATAATAATTATTGTGGACAATTCTTTAATTTGTATGCAGAATTCAAATTCTCCCAATTCAAGAAATTTTCTTTGCTGCTGTTCTAAAAATCCAGCTAAGAGTTACTGTTTTCCAAGGATATTTAGAAATATGCTTAGCAGAGGACCTTTAGAAATATACCCATCCCTTCACCTGGGAGCCAGCACAGGAGTGGGGCCAGCACAGGCTGACCCTACACACAAGACAATGTCCAGGGTATGATGCTGGACAATGTCCCAGGGTATGATGCTGGAATCCTTTGGGTACCAGGTTGTCAAGCTTGAGGTCACCTCCCTGTAGGCACAAGAAGAGGAGAAGTGATCAATGAAGCCTGCATATCCTCAGAGCTCTTGATCAGGGAAAGGTCAGCCAAACCTAGAGGCTTCCTCAGAGGTTACTTCTGGGAATGGCCTGAGGCAGAACAAGGTCCCTTCTCACCCTTCTCAGAGTGGAAGAATAATCTTGAAAGCAAAGTACTGATCTCACCACAGACTATTTTTGAGGAAGAACAGCCCCATGGCATGAAGTTAGGAAGATGTCTATGAGATGACCATTGATTCTCCAGATTAGGTGTTTGGTGATATAAAGACCAATTAGAAATGCACTGCATGAACCAGAGTACAGGTACAAGGCAAACTGTATTCCTGCAAAAACAGATCCTATCTCAAAGAGGTTCTGAATACTGTCAACTTGGCAGTTTGTAAGCCTGATACATAGGATGAAAGTTAGAGATTTATCTCAGTGGTAGTGTATGCGCATAATAATTTTGGCAGTGATATTTGTGATAAAGCATTTAACCAACCCATTCAGCCTGTTCATCCTTCAAGAATGCAGACTAGAAATGATCTTTCCTAATGTACTAATGTTATGAAATTCTTCAGTAATATCTTACATTATGGTGATCATAAAGGGATACACACAGGAGAAAAACTGAATGAATACAAGGAATGCCATCAAATTTTTAACCAGGGTCCATCATGTAACGAATACCCAAGACTTCATATTGGAGAAAACCAGTTTGATTGGAAAGAACATGAAAATACTTTTTACTTCTCATCCTTTATGGAACATCAAAAAACCCGTACTGGAGAGAAAGTATATAAATACAATGAATGAGAGAAAGTCTTTTGATATAACTCCTTACCTAACACTCAGGCAGGGACACCACCGAGAAACCCTATAGATGCGTTGAATGTGGAACCTCTTTCATCTGAGCGCGTGTATCATTCAGTATAAGAAAACTCATGCTGGTGAGAAAGCTTGTGAATTTGATAAATGTGGAAAAGATTTTAGGAGTCATTCAGCTCTTCTTAAACGCGAAGGAACTCACACTGGAATCAAACCCTATGAACATAATGAATGTAGGAAAGCCTTCAGCTAGATTTTCATCTGATCTACACAAGAGAATTCATACAGGAAAAAAGTTTTCTGTGTGCCATGAGTGTGGTAAGTCGTTCAGCTGAAATGCCTATCTCATCGAACATCACAGAATCACACTGGATAGAAACAATTTAGAGAGAGGGAATGTGGAAAGTTAATCGGTTAGAGTTTCCATCTCATTGCTCACACAAGAACACACATGAGAGAGAAATCCTTTGAATGTGACAAATGTGAATAGGCTTTTTTAGGTTCCCTGTCCCTTAGTAAGTGTAAAAGAATTGACTCTGGAGCAAAACTCCACAAGTGTATGGAAAGTGAAAAATTCTCCAGGGGGAGCTCCCATCTCTGCCTCTCACGGGAGAGGGGAAGAGAGGCCTATGTAGCTGCCAGCAGTGTGGCAAAGCATTCTGGGAACATTTAGCCTTCCCTAAACATGAAATTCTTTATTCTATAATTAAACCCTGTGAATGTATTAAATGTGGAAAATCTTGTAAGTATAAGGCTCATCTTGTTAGGCATCAAAAGACTCATATCAGAGAGAAATCCTGTGAGTACAATAAATGTGGGGAATCCTTCAGAGTTGTCACCTAGTTGCTCATCAGAGAATCCATACTGACAAGAAACCCAATAAATGCAATCAGTGTAAAAGATCCCCTAATTGTAATGCTCACCTTATTGCACATCGCAGAACTCGTATTGGAGAGAAACCATATATGTGTAATGAATGTGGGAAAGCATTTAATGAGAGATTTTCCCTCATGGTCCACCTGGGAGGCTGTACTAGAGGAAATCCCTACAAGTGCAATCACTGTGAAAAGTCTTTCTGCAAGAACTCATCCCTTATTATTCATTAGAGACTGCACAGTAGACAGAAGTGTGTCATATGTGGCAGCTGTGGAAGAGCCCTCGGTGGTCACTCAGCCCCGCTTCAGCTCCCAGCAGAGTCACAGTGAGGAAAAACTGCCCTCGAACTCATTGGAGGTTTATTTTATTATACATTTGATGCCACATTGAATATATCATATAAATATAAGCAAGGGGGAAAGCATTAAATTAAAGGTTAGTGAGACCTTCCTCTCTATGATTCACTATAAAATTTATGGATGAAACTAATAGATAAAAGCTTACAGCAGTTCTGAAGTCCTTTTTGAGTATCAGATAAATAGAAAACTAAACTCCTCCTGTGGCCTCCAGGAACCCCTGTCTAAGGAGTACAACTCTGGGGACTGAGGCAGCTTTCAGCACACACTCTTACAGACTTTGTAGGTAGATCAGTGTGTGTCACTAAGAGAAACTCCTATGCCAAGAATGCTATTTGACTAGAAATAATTTTTCCTCAGTCTGGAGTACTGAATGCATATTTACCTTTTCTGTGTAATTTTAGAAATGCAGATAGAGTTTGCTAGTATAAGAGGATGCTAGAATAAAGAATACAAAATCTTACAAAAGATTACAAAAAATTAAGAAAGATAATAGTACAATAGAGACTAGGGTATTTACTATCGATCAAAATTAACCTCTTCAGAAGACAATCAGTGAATGACATTTCTAAAGGTGGAAAGGTTATCCGTAGAAGTCTGTGGCTGATGTTGAAGGCACAGCGGTGACACTAAATCACTCAAAGTGTCATTGTCTTTTGTGTGCTCATTACTGCACTGTTGGGCAGTTAGTTTGTAACTTCTTTCAGGCAATCACTATAAATCATATAGTGATTGTGGTCACTACATCAGTATACATAGCAGGAAGGAATAAAAAGGACACAGAATTCTGTATCTATATCTACTGAAGCAGATTTTAAAAGTATGTGGGAATAAGAACCTAGTAGATTCATGAAGAATTTAACCCAGTGATTTAAGATTTTTTTGTTTTATTTTGAAGCATAGCACTTGCCATGTGCTAGACTTTGTTTTAAATATTTTTTCAAATACTAATTTGTTCAATCCCTTTCACTGTGTGTGGTAGATCTTGCTATCACCCCAGGTTTATGAATGGGGAGACTGCTGTGGTGAAATTGGGGTACCTGCTCAGTATAGCTGAGAATGTGCTGCGACTCAGGTCGTGTTTTTAACCACTGTGTCAGTCTTTCTCTGCAATGATGTTTCCCAAGTGTTTTCCCTTTTACCTCATTATTTCTGAAGCAGATATTTGATAATGAAATTCAAGAAATTTTTTAAAAATAAGTAATATGTTCATTAAGATTTCATCTCCTTGCAAGTCAAATCCCAGAAAGCAATTTATGCTTTGTATTAAGACTAACTTATAATAAATGAATTAGCTTAAGTGGTAAACATAACTAAAACCTCATTTAAAAATATTAATTTGAGTACAAGTTTATTTCTAAACTTATTGATAATTTATTACTAAATTTTTAAAAGTTTGTTTTGTATAATGGTTAATTCTGAGAGCACTATTTGGGTTATGTGTCTGGAATGCTAATTTTCAGCAATAAGTGGAGATTGAGAAGGCTCATTCTTTTGAGACCTCATTTTTTGTTAAAATTAAAAACCAAATGCATATCCTGCACACACACACACACACACACACACACACTGGTTTACAATTCATTGGGAATAGGTGATGTTCTCAAAGACCTGCAATTAATTACTCAAGTGAGATGTATTGTATTTATTTTTAGCAGCAAAACTGCCACTGATTTTTATATGCATTAAATCAGTCTGGATTGCTTCCTTTCACACCTTCGTGACACTGTTACCAATGAGCCTAAGGTTTTTTGCTTCATTTAGATGGAAATCATGAATCAGTAAAGTGTGTTTCTACAAGAATTCCTGATATCACCAGCCAACACCACATAAGTAGGATCCCAGCAGTTGACAGCTGGCTACTGGTGAGAGCAGCTGCCAGCCGAGCCTTTTGGTGTTGGGTTGTGCTGGACACCATGGATCTACTCTGCCAGATACTGGTCTCCCCTGCTGATTTTCAAGGCCAACTACTGGAAGTGTTCTTTTGTTCTCTCCTTAACTACTGACTCTGTCAACATAATTTAATATAAGAATCCAAAGTAAATATCCAGAACTTTTGAAATCTACACTACTCAAAAAATAAATCAGAGAAGGTTTACAGGACCACCAAAGTAGCTCTTTTTACCAGGTCCTGTGCCACAGCACTGGGGCATGGTGTGCATCACATTGGACGGCTGGCTCCTTAGACTGACTGGAGAAGAGGCTGAGAGGGCTGCTTATATAGCAGCTGCAATTCTGTTTCAATAGGGGGTGGGGCTGAAAGGATGGAATCTTCTGGAAGGCTAGCTATGGGAGTTGGGAATATTAGCAGTGGATTTAGATTCCTCTTTCCTTGATTTAAACCATGCCAGCTGGGTGCCCCCTTTCTTTCTTCATCTGTAGCATGGGAGGGAGGGGCACTGCTATGGTAGTGGAACTGCCTCTATATTGGAGTGGAATGGAAGATGGTGGCAACTAGTCAGAGTGACACTGAAACAAGTTGTCTGGTCAGTTAGAGGAAGGTGAAGGAGCAATGGGAAAAGATGGGAGCATCAGGTGCCCCTGGTCTGTCTCAACATTAACACTGCTCATATCATCATGGTAATTACTGAAAAGTTAAGAATTTTTAAGACAGTGTTGAAGTTTCTGATGTGATGTAACAAAGAGCTAACAAGGGAAATATGGTCAAGACCGTGTTAATTATGCACAATTTAAAGTGATCTTTGGAGAAGCATCCATTTTCTTGGAGTTTAAAAAAAATAGTTTTATTTCTTACAAACGGTTGATTGTATTAATATTTAAGTACCTACTGAAATTTTTTGCCTTTCAATTATTCATGGCACCTTCTTATTCAAATGTCCTCTGTGCTTACATTTGTATTACACTGTACAATAATTTATTCTGAGGTTCTAATAATGTTCAGTGAAGGATAGATAAGCGAACAGAAAGTTAGTTGTACAGAGTATATTTTTAGCATCTACATGATTTGTCATTCGCAACAAAGGACAATTCACTCTAGGATGGTAAGAAAACTAATTTACTAGGTATGTACCTTGATATCATCTATTAAAAAGCAGGAATTGACATGAATTAGTCACTCCGGAAATTTCAAGTTCAAGCCTTCTGTGATTTGAGAGACTGAAGACTAAATTTTGGAAAGGAGCTATGATTATATGCCTGAGAGCAAAGAAGTCCGCAATATGGTAGGTATCCCAGAATGAGCCACTCTTCTATAGTTCCCAACAATGACAGTCAGTCATAGAGTTTAAAATTTCAGTAAGTCTACAGGAGGGCATAAAACAGTTGTGAATGGAGTCAAGTATTTATAATTATTTTCTAAAATGCTTTCTGTAAAATATATCATTCCTCAGGCAAAGTTATTTAATGCACTACATGTGAGAGACATGGAGAAATCTTTTCATGAATACCATTTGCATTCTGGCATTTTGAAATCTTAGGAAGTTTTATAATGCAAGGGTGTGAAGAATTGACAGATTTTGTTCATTTTGGTGCTCTTTCCCAGTAATTGTTATGAAAATATAAATTTTCATATTTAAAATATGTGAGAACATTCTTTTTCTACAAATCAACATTATAAATAAGACTAATGGAAAAACTTTAGAGTTAAACAGAAAATCTGCAAGAAACCTTGTAATTAGATGTAATGGAAAACAAGATTTAAATATAGATTTGATCTAAAAGAAAGAGTCAGAAGGCAAAATATATAGAAAAAAGGTCTTTAAATCTCCTACAGATATACAATACATAGCAAAAAAATAACTTGTTTAAACTTTTAATTTAAAATAATGTCTTAAAACTTACTAAGTATAAGATAAATCACTACAAGAAAAAGACTTATGAAAGATTTCTATTTTTTGTCCCTTAAGAGATGCTCCTGGTCAGTTGCAAAATACTCACCATTCAATCACACAAAGTCTCGGACTAATTTTTTTTTTCTTTTTCTTTCTTTTTTGGTGTTTGTATTGGGATTGTACCCAGTATTTTCACACTGAGCTATATCCCAGCCACCTTCCCAATTATTTTATTTTTATCTGTGAGACAGGGCATTTGTAATTCTCTAAATTTTCTGAGCTGTACTGAAACTTACAGTTCTCTAGTCTCAGTCTGCCAGAGTGCTGGGATCACAAGCACTGTCCCATAGGCTACTTTCTTGTACTGTTCCACTGAACACTATGACTTGTGTCATTTTCCACATTATATGAGCTGCTTTATCTTACTCAGGATTTGGTGGTGGAAGGAAGAACTAATGTGTGTGTGTTTTAATGTGTCATAATTTCTACATATTAAGCAAATTGGTATCTTAATTATGCTCATGTGACTATGCTTTGACAGCACTCATTCTGTTTTGAGATTTTTCTTGCAAAACTGAGCTTTAACCTTTAACTGAGATATATGGATGACTGCTTAGCCCTTGTACCAACTGCTCACTGATATGCAAATAACATGGAGGGTGTCTGAGACTTTTTCCTCCAAAGTTGAAAAGAGCAATGATAATGCACATGCCAGGCACAGAAATAAAAGTCTTCAGTTTGCTTTATGGAACATATCTGTCCAGAATTCCAGTGAAGGGTTTCCTCTGAAGAAGCATTGGCCACTGGAGGCTATGTACCAAAGAAAGTTCCTTTGCTTTGTTGTTAAAGAGTAGCAGAATTCTGGACACATTAGAGGGACTCCTTTCACAGATTGCTTTCCCACATGAATTGACAGCTTCTGTGGATTCACTGAGGTTATTAGGATCAGTATCAGCACTTGGTGTTTGAACAATTTTCTTTTAGCTATATTTTACTTATATTTTCTACACTATTTTTGCTTAATTCTGCTTTTGTGTGACTTACAATAATGGATAACTCAGGAGGTATCTCTGTTCACTTGACATCATTTGAGAAAAACTAAAATGCCTGGCTCTTTTGGAGAAATTATAACCTCTGAGATTCAAATTCCCTGCAGATGTTAAGGAACTGGACTGCCCTTGTCAATTCAGCAGCACATGCAGGGTGGAAGATATGCATTCACTTGGTTCAAAGTTCAAGTGTGGAAGTAGCAAACTACCATTCCACTAAAAAGAAGCCAGTCAACAAAACACACTGAGAGCAAGGCAGTGGAAAAAAAGCCTTGCACATTTAGAAAAATGGGAAGAAATGATTTTGTTTGCCAGACATCTGTCCCACATACATTAATTAATATAGATGCTATCATTAAAAAGTAAGGTTCAGATAAAATAGTCCAACACAAATGCCGTAAAGTAATTATGATCCTGGCATCAGGTAGCTAAGGCTGACAAAAAAATCACTTATTAGATGGTTTCTATAAATCTCCAAAGCTTTCCCTTTTTGTTAGTCCCCTTGCCTCCTCTTCACAAAATTGCACACTATAAAAACACTTTCTCAACTTTTAAGAACAACAATGACACTGGATGAGGAACTTTTCCTAATGGCCTCATTTTATCTTAATTACCTCCTTAAAGCTTTATCTCCAAATACAGATCCATTTTGAGATACTGCCCATTGGACTTAAATTAATTTTGAGTTGTCACACATCAATTCACAATAATCCCACTGTCTCTCTGAAAAACAAAAGTTTAAGGAAAATTATTTGCCTGTGAAATCACAGAAGCCACTAGAATGAGAACAGAACCACCTGTCAGTGTTAAGCGGAACGATTTTATAAACTTGGTGAAATTTTAGGCTTACAGAAGCAATGTGGGTTAACTGTGTAGTCAAACTCCCTGGGGAAATTATAGCTAAGCTCCCTGAGGAGATGATGGTCCTGACCCTAGCCATGGATGGGTTCAGCTGTGAGGTAATGTCAGTGGAGCATCGCGTACTTGAAAAGCTCTGTCTGAACTCCCTGCCCCTTGATTACTGTGCATTCTTTTTAATCATTGATTTCACTTTTGTAACTTCACGCAGGTTTCCAGTGGAAAATTGCCCCATAGAATTAAATAGTATAAAAGTGGAAAACAGGGCATTGTTCTCCACTCACAGGACACTAGCTCCCTGGAGAGATGCAGGCAAAAATACTGCTCTTTGTTCCTGAAACTGTGTTTTGTCAATTTTGTCCGGGATCCTGTGCAGTCTCCTGCTTCAAGGTCATGCCTACAATGACCTGCCTCTTCTAACCAGAACCTGCTTCCTGACAGCACGTCAACAATAGCAACTCCACCCCCTACCAATAAAATACCCTTCCACAAGCTACAAAGTCAACCTCTGAGCACATGAGGCCGTAGGAGGAAATCTAGATACAAATCATAACACCCTGGTAAATCTACGCAGATTTGACGAGTCCTAAAGTAAGCATGAAATCCACCTTCCCCCGTGTCCATCCAGCACTCAGCAGCCTCTCAAACCTCGTGCAGTGGGGCTGAGCCAGAGTTTGCTCTCAGTGAATGCCAATTGTGATAGTTGATTGGCTGCTCAACTTGGGGAAGAGAAGCTCAATTAAACTGGGTCAGCAATTCCACATCCAAGGATGTGGGATATCAGTCCTAGGATGGCTTGTAACCTGGATGGAAGTAAGGGGAAGTGAGGAAGGACAGATCTGCTGTTTCTGTGCACAAGCTCCAGGTTTTGGCTTCGCTTTGGATATCATCTCCTTGTTTCCAGCACAGACTTTTCATCTTCCTCCACAGCTCCTTCAGCTTTCTGGTGTACACTTCTCTGCTTTCATTGCAGACTCACTGGCCTCCTGATAACGGACTCCCACAGGGTGATACCGTGAAATCCGGTCTCTCAATAGGATCCTTCGGTCCCCATTGCACAGACAGATGCTCTGCACTCTTCCACAACGGACTCCGTGGGTGATCACTGCAACTCAGTCTTGTAAATTCTTATATAGTTGTATATCTTGTGTTATATCTGTTTCTCTAGTAAACACTCACTAATGCACTATTGTTTCTTCTGCATTTACACAACAAAATTTAATGCAAAACTTTATATATTTCTAACACTTGAAATATGGCATGTTCTTTTGATTTCATCAGTTAAATGCTTCCATCATCACATTCCTTTTCTCCACAGTCACTAAGACCTTCTTTTTCCCCAGTGATCTTCAGATAGGTGGAATTCCACAATGGCTTTCTGACTGTTTGCACTGCATCCATTCTGCTCTGTTTGCAGCTGTCCATCCTATGGTTCGAGTAACAGATGACTTGACCTATATTTAAAATCCATTGGTGTCTTCCCTTGCTAATCTCCTCCAAGGAGGCTCTGCATTTTCTTGTTTTTAATCTACATGGTATGCCTTGCCATTTTTCTTTCTCAAATTAATATCTTTAATTCTAGGCTAATTACAGTGAATGGCTGTTTTAGTTTATATCTAGATCTTTTCCTAAAGTTTTATTGGTTCATAGGTGGGAAATTTGGAAGGTGACTGAGTTATGGGAGCTAATGTTTGCCTTGAAATTCCATGTGGCCTGGACAGAAGAGGAACGTCTCCATAGGCCTAAACTGAAAGGTTACATCTCTTGTCTCAGCTCTTCTCTTGGTTCTTTGTTTCTAGGTTGCCAAAAGGTGAGCAGCTTTCCACCACCATGCCTCTCTGCTATGATGCCAGATGAACATGCTGTAAAACATGAGCCAGAATAAACTTTAGCCTTTACTGCTCCTCATTTAGCCTTTGGGTGTCAAAAATGCAATGTGTTTTAGAGACAAAGGAAGACAATGTCTGTATGAAGAATTTATTGTTTCAGTTTTGACTTGAAAGCTCCTCTTTCTATAGTCCCAGGTTTATCTCCATCTGATATTCTCATTAAGTTAAAAGAAGTTCTACATCACAACCAATAGCATATCAGAAAGATCCATTGATTCAAATACTTCAACTAGAGTGCTTTTTAAACAATTTGCATTGTAACTTTCTCAAAACTATGTAACAAAATATTGTTATGAAGGGCCAGGGTATAGCTCAGCAGCACAGCACCTACCTGGGAAGCACAAGGTGCTGAGTCTGAGTTTGATTCCTGGTACAAACAGAGAGAGAGAGAGAGAGAGAGAGAGAGAGAGAGGTATTAACAGATATAATAAAGAAGATCTATGTTTCACAAATCAAGGATATTTCTGATTAGTAATTTTTCATAAGAGACAAATGGAGCTTTCAAAACATTGTGTATACTTTTCCCATATTTCCATGAACACATTTACTACTTTGAAAAAAATTTAAAATAGTGCTTGTTGACATGGTTGGGATTTAACAAGGCATATGGGGAAGCACAGAGCAGCTTGGAAAATGCTGTGTGCTGCTCCAGGGTTCAGTGTCACCATATGACAAAAGAGTAACTCCAGAAAAAGGCTCTAAGTTTTTTTGAAAA
This sequence comes from Hydrochoerus hydrochaeris, assembly GCA_004027455.1. Classification (NCBI taxonomy): domain Eukaryota; kingdom Metazoa; phylum Chordata; class Mammalia; order Rodentia; family Hydrochaeridae; genus Hydrochoerus; species Hydrochoerus hydrochaeris. The sequence continues at coordinate 238,717 of PVLA01002435.1, forward strand.
AAATGTTATATAAATAGTAGCCCTTTTTCTATCAAAGTGGAATCAAATAAATTTTAAATAGGCAGGAGATTTTCAGAATAATAAAGTAAATCACTTCCTGAGCCTTTCTTTTGTACTAAATGTATATAATTATATTTTTTTGAAGTACAACTACCTATATAATGAGACTCAGTAGGTCTCCCATGTATAGGAAAATGGGAACTATTTCTGTGTTCTTAAAATACATTATAAAAACTATGAGCAGTTACATTTAATTTCATAAATTTTCCAATTTTTGCATTCCTAAAACACTAAAATAGCTAAAATTATTTTCTCCTCATATCGGCAAATTGTATAAACCTAAAAATTTCAGAATGTATGTATGTTAGTGCCGGAGACTGAACCCAGCGATGTTATGATAAATACCTGCTCCATCACTGAACTACACCCACACCTGAGAAAGAAAAGTCAAATATATATTTTAGGTTTGAAAATAGTAGATATTTTGATTAATTTTAAATATCATTTCATGAAGGTAATGTTGAACCTCTGTATTTGTAAATTTAATGCATATATATATATATATCTTTGAATAATCTACTTAGCTCACTTCCCAAATATTGATTTGAAAATAAACTAATTTCATTTTGATTTAATATCATCAAATAACTACTTCTATAATTTATAAAACAGAAACAGAATAATAACTGGAATCTCTTCCTTACATTTATTTGTATATATCTGAGTCTTTGTACATACAAAATTCTAATAGTTTGGCAATAAAGTCAAAATTAAAGCAATTAAAAGAATGTGGCAAAGTCTAGTATCATTTTGGCTGGGGTTTGGAGAAAGGAGATGAAAGCCTTACTTTGGCTTCAGGGCAGGCTATTTTCTTGGACATTAGACAAAGCAGTTTGAGTTTCATGGTGATGAATGATATTATAATTCTAGCCACACATGACTATGTATCTGTTTCCTTGATAGATAAAATCTGTGCAAAATAAGTGTAATCATCTCTGTTTTGTTTTCTTTAATAGTTAGAAGATATAAAAAACAAATGTAGACAGAACAATAAATGTATTTTGTAAAATAATTTTATCACATCTAACAGAACAGTGAGAAGACTTGTATTAAACTGCAATTAATATATTATTTTCCAGGGGTTGGGATTAGCTCAGCTGCACAAGCATCTGCCTGGCAAGCCCGAGGTCATAAGTTCGATCCTTGGTACCAAAAACAATTTTTTTTTACCAAATTTCAGTGTCTGCCTTCATGTATGTATCATTGCACACATACATAACCTTACAATCTCAACAAGACTACTTTCAAATACTATTTCATAATATATATATGCAATCCTGAAAATATGTATTTTTCATGAAAATGACGTTAAGAAACTGATTATGTGTGCATTTGTGTATGGATGTGTATGTATTTTAGAATTTTTAATTTAATATATTTGAATTATGATGTTAATAATTCCCAGAAAAGATAAAGTGTCCCAAAAAATTGAGACACTTTAAATTGATACACATCATATTTATTTCATTTGATAAAATATTAAAAAGAGTTTATAAACCATAAATATTAGAATTTAATGTTCATCATTAAATTCAAATTACACTTTAATACTTTTCTTTTATTAATCTTTTTTTTATTTTTCAAAACCTTAATTTAACAAGAAATTTTAAACCAAAAGAACAAGTTTCTTGCATATAATGTTTATCAATATGAAAAATTATTTAAACTTAATCTGTTGGTGTTTTACATCTCATTTGAAAATATAAGCAACAGTCTGACACTATCTGAAGAGTTATCAAGTATTTCTGTGTATGGATGTACAAGTGCATATGGCCTATTTTTATTTTATTTGGATTTGTTTCTTTTTTTATTTAGTACCTGTTTGCAGTAAATAATGATTACATTCTTCCTTGGTTGTTGGTACTTGTACATAATATACCTTAATACTTGTTAAAATTCCATTCCTCTCCCTTCCCTTACCACTGTATTATAGCTTTTTCCAATCTATACTCTGTTCTTAAAAAAGTGAATTTTCATTACTGAGTCAAATGATGCCGCTCCCCAACTCAAATCTCCAATTGGAGACTCCTGAAATAATGATCTGTGAAAAATGAAACCAGTGATTTTAATGAGGCCACATCTATAAACTAAGACAGAGTTTTATCTAGGAGTTCTTTGTTTCAACCCAGTGGAGGCTAACATTAAACTTGAGTTCATTTTCTTCACCAAAGATTATGAGTATGTTTAGCTTCTACCTCTGAGATCACAGATACAGGACAGTTAGGATACCAAACATTTCATTTCCATGTATTTTATCTTAAGAGAGATGGTGTAGCATTGAACCAAAAGAGACCCTCTTTTAGCCACGCTCCTTACTTTTTTATGGAAACCAAAATACATCTTGCACTGGTAGTCTGTGCTGACTTTTCATGAAACATCTTGTCCAATCTATACTTAAACTTCGATCTTGAAGCCATGTGACCTGACATAGGGTCATGTATTTCATTCTTTCCCACATTGTTTTAACAGGCTATTTTGACATAGACTGAAGAGCAATAGTACTGAAAAGCCCTTCTCAATCTTATAAGTATTGAAATCAACCTTTTGATATCACTTCAGTAAATCAATTTTGCTTCATTTGATATTAATTTAATCACAGTTTTAATAATTAATTGCACTTTAAAACATATGTTGGAATTCTTTATTGATGAGAATAATGAATGTTATGAAGACTATTGTTCAAAAGATGTATACGATGTCTATATTATGGTTGGTAAGGGATCAACCGTTTGAGTCCTCCAGTGATTAAGAACACCTTCCAAAATACCCTAGTAATTGCCCTGAACCATGAACTCAGGATCTGAAAATAGCGAATCTGCATTATCCATTCACATGATCTCTATTTTCTATCGCGTAACTTATAGATTCTAAAGAAATGCCTTATGTATATTATACATTTACTTGGGTAAATTTAAAACTAATGTGGGCTAATATTTCATCCTTTTATACATGTAATGTACTGTGTATACTAAAACTTAGCAGTCTTCTCTATTTATACTTTTTATAAGACAGCTTGTGACATGTTACTGCAAGATTGTATGCATGCCTACTATTTCTCCTTGCACTGAAGATATTCAGATTGAATGGGTAATTAGGTTATACACACATGTTGTTTTTAGAATATGACCCTAGATAAAGGAAAAAAGGAACCTAACCAGAGCAGGAGAAATCACAATTTTTAGACTTTCAGTTATAGGTAGATGTTGTAGTCAGATGTTGTGAGGAGAACAATTAGAATCAGGACACAGAATTTATAATATTATGTTCTGATGGTCACCCAGACTTAACATAAGAGAGGTGCAGGAAATCTACCCACAACACTCCAGACGCAGACTATTCAGCCAAGGGCCTGGATCCCACAGCAATGTCCTGCATGAGTTCAGATGAAGACCTAGAGCCCATGACAATGCCTCCCACAAGTCCAGCTGGAGGTCTAGAGTCCACAAGAAGTAATCACATGAGTCTGCATTACAGAGTCATGCTGGGAAGGCCCAAAGGTCAGTGGTGGAAGCCAGAAAGTCTATGCTAGTGGGTGAAAGAGCTGTGCTGGTAGATGAGGGTTCTACATTGGAGCCAAGAAGTCATTTTCCTAATAAAGACCAGGGCTATCCTGAAAAACAACACAGCCACCCTCAGTGACACGGAGGTCACTAGATCCTCTGAAGATAAGAACAGTTGAGTACATGCCAGGAGGCCAGCATGATGAGTTTCTCCTGGAGATTAAATGGCACACATCTTCCCCTCTGCAGCCAGGAAGCGATGCTGAAGGTAAGAGCTCCCCCACAGTGGACCACAGCCACTCTCACCAACAAGGTCCTGACAATGACAATGGTCGAACTCACACTGGGGAAGCTAGTCATGATAAACTCATCCAGGAGAACCAATAGCTCAAAACAGCAACATTTGGAGAAACCCACAAGGCCTAGCCTCTCTTTCTCCATGTTTCTATTTATGCTGTCAACTGTCCTCAGGTGGAACATCTATGCTCAGCACCATACTGATTTAATTCAGCTGGCATTAAGTTGACCACCAGTTTTTAATCTGTAGAGTAGGTTAGGCTTCACCTGAAAGAAGCTTAAAGGCTTCCAGTTCAGAAATTCACTCACCTCACTAACGAAAGGCCATAGGATGTCTCCTGAGGCATCTGCTTCAGTTGAGAATATAATAAATAGGTAGCATCCCTGGGGAGGATAATATCCTAAGTAAGGTCCAAATTCTCACTTGGCATTATTGTATCTGATCATAGTTCAAAAGTGCAGTAAAATTCAGAGAAACATGAACAGAATCTATTCATATGACAGAAAGAATGAGCAGAGAAGAGAGAGTAGACTTCGGCCTATTACGATAGTATAGGGGAAAAATAAAGAAGTTAACATTCATTCAGTCTAGAATTTGTGCCGGAAACTTCCTGAACACAATTACTTTTAGTCCTTAGAAACAGACATTTTGTTGGATATCTCTGTTCAGACTTTAAAAATTATTTCTCCAGAAATCGACTTCTATAAACATGCACTGTGTTAAATACTCTAGTGACCACATGTGATTCAAGGCCAAAAACTGATCTGTCTTCAGTATGTTTTTAGAAAAGAGAGAGACATCTAAGAAATAGTGTTTGGCATGTAATGCTGAAGAAGCAGGTCAATTATCAGTATATTCCTCAGACAAAAGGTGGTGGAAACACTGAGACATCTTTAAACCATATACTGGTATTGAGTTTAAACACCTTGAAATTTTTGTTGACATTTCACATTGCAGCAACATTCAAAAACCTATTCATTTTCCCAGTAATTCTGATAGTTCTGATCACTCATTCTTATTTTGTACTACAAAAGCCTTGATCCATGATAGATGGGTCTTTTTTTTTTTTTTTGATAGATGGGTCTTTAAACCGACAAAATAGCTAGTGCTTCCCTATATTACTCTGAGAGGTAGTAACCTATCTAACTGAATGAAACATAGCTAGAGTGACTCAGCTTAAGTGACTCAAGAAGTTTAAGAATTGGCATCCCCTTCAATGAGACAAACAGAGAAGATAAACAAATTAAAACAAAGAAATTATGTCAACGTGAGAAGAGATCCTAAAGTTCAGTCCTTCTTGCTAATTATGATAGTTTTATTTATTTGTTTTTATTTGTTTATTTTTTAATTTATTTTGGTACCAGGGATTGAACTCACAACCTCACACTTGCTAGGCAGGCACTTATGGTGCTGAGCTAAATCCCCAGCCTGATAGTTTGTTAACCTTTGATTCCGGATTCTGACTCAACTGTCACTGCAGAGTTCCTGTTTGTTTTACTTGTACCAAAATCCTGCATTGAAATTGGTGATTGGTGGATAAATATGTCTTCTATAAGTAGAAAACAGTCAACTCTGAACACTTTGATTCTCCATAACTCATTTTATTAGACTTCTTTTTATCTGCAAAAATAAAAATACAGACTGAATGCTATACAAAAGAGTAGAAATAATTCCAAATTCTCAGGACTAGAATCATGCTTTGTCAGTTGAACTCACTTTAAGAATTACATGGCAGTAAAATTAGCTTCTATCATACTGAAGGTGTGTAGGTGGTTACACTTACCCTCTGGTTTCATGTTTTTTAAAACACTTTTTACAACTCCCAATACACATTGAAGAAAGACATTTCAGCTAATATAATAAATTTTACAAAATACAAGCCTAGACAAATTTTTGTTCTGAAATGCTAATTTTACCAGTGTTTAAAGTTCTTGAAATAATACAAAAAATAAATAAAGTTATTGAAATAATAGGTACCCTAAGAAAATGTTTCATTGTTTAGGATATTATGTCTTTTGACTTACCCCACAAGTTCCAGATTGCCAACCAAGCATTATAAAGTTTCAGTATGTCATTCAAATAAAATTTAGAAACAAATAATAAGCACATTCAACTCAACCACTGATGTCACTTTTTCAGATTTTCTAATAGCACGATCATTGGGATAACTGCAGTCAGGAACACATAATTAGCCTGAACTCCTGCAAGTCACAGTCATCAAATTCAGTCAAGAACTATTTCATGCCTTTAATTTTGGCCTGAAGATCAAGATAAAGAAATTAATTTTTTTCATTCTGGGACGAGAAATTTCTTGTGCAGAGCTAGAGATGCAAGGTCACTCAGGGAATAAGAAACCCAGAATATGGCTCACGGCACAGAAGAACAAGAAGCAGTGATCACAGTACAGACCGGGGTTCAGAGAAGAAGCAGACCAGGACTCTAGCGCCCATGAATACTGACTTAGAATTCAGAGTAGCAGACTGAGTGATGTCGGCGTCGGCGTGGAAATAAACTGAACAGATGGACTTTGATAGGACCCCAGGTTCTATGGGGCCTCTTGAGACAGTGTTGGACATAGCTGAAGCTGACTTTGAGAGACTCTCTGTACTGTCAACAATATGTGTGTGTGTGTGTGTAGAAGATCATTTTAGCCATGTTGTACTAATGTATCAGCTCACGAGACTGACTTTACAAGCAGAAGAAATGTATTCAGCACTTTCTTCTGGAGACTGAAATCTGAAAGCACAGCTCCTCTATCTGGTGAAGGCCTTTATGCTATGTTATTTTATGGCAAAACACGGATGAATTTATAAGAACACACAACTGAGAAAGGAGGGAAAAAAATCCTCAGTTTCCCACCTTCATGATAATGGTATTCATAATTCAATGAAGAGGAATGATCATCTCATAATGCACCCACTTTTTCATATGGTCAGAACAGCAGTTGAATTTCAACCTGAATTTCGAAGCAGGCCTTTCACATTCTCTCAGAGATTATCTAGGAAAATGATTTTCAAACTCATGCCTGTATCCCACTCAAAGGACCTGCTGGGTATCAGTGTGACTTCACTGGTCAAGCTGAAAGACTTTGACTCAGGGCACATGGAGTCAGCTCAGAGAAACTTCAGACAAATTTCAAGGGAATATCAGTGGAATGAAAGCCATGGTTTAGAAAGAAAATATGAGATAAGAGAATTTAGTGACTACTTGCTACTTAAAAGAGCCATAATTATATTACATAGGAACATACTTGAGAGCTCAAAAAGGAAGAGAGAATATGCACTTACAAGCTTCCTTCATACAGGCTCTGAAAAACATTGATATATGTAATCGCATTAGGACACTTGAATTGCTAAACATTATTTTAAATGTTCAAGTCAATTCATGGTAAGAAACTAATGGAACACATAACAGGCAGTCAGGCACAGGGAACTTGATTCTGAAGTGAAAAAAAAAATTCACATTCCAGTTCTTTCTCATTAATGCACCATTGTTTTACCTGCAATTTAAATTCACAAGATATCAGATTACTCAGAGATAAAAGAGCCAAAATTTTGAGCTATATGAATGAAATTTAAGACTTGAGCATGCCAAACAAGTACTGAACCACTGAACTGTACCCATAGCCACTCAAAGTGAAAGAGGAAGAATGTTCGTATTTGTTCAAGATAATTCCATGAAAGTTAAATTAATAACATACATTTGAACTTGTTTCTAAACATGGCACATAAAAGAATCTTTAATATTTTTAGTGGATTGATGGAAGAATAACAAAAATATTTGGGTAGAAAGGAAGCATCCTGTCTGGATTACCTGTAAATGTGTTTTGGGAAAAGACTTGCATTCAAATTCCTAGAATGATAATAAAAGATAATTTTTACCACTTTTGGTGGCCATCATCCAAATTCTCCAAAATCAAATTTGCCTCTGTTTGAGCTGGGACATCTATCTTCTGCCCTCCAATATCAGCACTTCTGATTGTTGAGGCTTCAAACTTTGTCTGAATCGTGTTACTAGGTTTCCTGATTCATCCTGCAATCAGTGGGTTGTGGTATTTCTCAGCCTTTATAAACATATGAACCAATTCTTATAAGTCCCTTATTACAGACAGATACATGGAAGCATATCCACATAGTTTTATATGTACACATATAAAGAGATGTGCATATAATTCCTATTCTCTGAAGAATTTCTTTGAGTAAAATTGAAAATCAGCAGGGACTTTCAGTCTTCAAGGGCCAGAGCTTCTTGACTGTGTGCAAATATGCCGTGTGTATGAATATCTTTTCCATTTCTCCAGTGCTTCTGCAAATCTCTACAAGTCGCCCCACTGCAGTTCCCAATTACCAGGGCTCTCTTCCATGTTAACCCTTCAGTTGGCCTCATTTACGGGCATCGCTATCTCATCTGGATTTGCTCAGAGCTAGGCAGAACTGGTATTTTCTGTGTCACATTTCATTTATTTCCTAGCACATGTCACAGCAACATTAAGTTCATTTTCTGTGGAGTTGTACCAAACCATGCACAGTTGGATAGCACTGTGTCTTCTGAATGGGAAGAAGATGAACAACGTAGACAAAAGGGCATAGGAAAGGTGATTTTTTCCAATCTTCAGCATGTAATTTGTGGCATTGCAATTTCCAAGCTTTCCCCAGGAGTCAAAGAAAAACTGTTAATTAAAGGCATTTGGCACTATTCTGTTTGCAAATAATTTCACAATATGATTTAGTCTTCCTGACAACTTTCTACAGAGGTAATACCTTAATGTACACTCTAACAATGTAGAGATCTGAAGCTCAAAAATGTAAATTTTTCAAAAGACATAGTTAGTGAGCTGCACCAGAAAATAGAAAAATATTCCTAACAGGAAATGTTCTCAATATAGGAAAAAATCATAGTAGCAGCATCCAAAACTATGTAAATAAATAACAGAGGCCTACATATGAACAGATGAGTTTCCCAGCATCAGACACCCCCTTTACCTTGTTCTTGCATTTGATTCAAATAATCTTCCTGTATCTTTCTGATTGAAGTTATGTTATTATCAGTTTCTAATCACAGGAAATTGATTTTTCTGAAAAATCACCATTACCTACTTATTGCAGGTTAGTCACACTGTTCTGACAGTGTAATTTGAAATAATTATCTGTGTGTGATATTTTTCTGGGTTTAATTCCCTTTCTGCAAAATAACCTGAATATTCCATGTATAATATTTTTGACTGTGACATTGAGTAATTGTATCCAGTTTCACATGTCTAATAAACAGCATTGTTTTAAGTAAACTTTGTGTACTTTTCAGTTAGAGTTCCACAAGTGAAATTGTTCAAATTAAATTATTTTAAAACCCATAACCATATATTCAAATTTTGTCATAGATCATGGAAATAGGAAATAATGATCCCATGAGTGATTTTATGTTCAGTATTTTTTGCAAAACTGAAGATCTTTTTAATATTAGTATTTCTATACCAAGTACTTATACAAATGATCTTGTCAACCTATTTACTATGTACTTTCATCTAGAGATCCTCTCAATTCTGTAATTGAACATGCAACATACGCTTTTAGGTATATATTTTCAGCCTCATGAGATTGCTAGACATTCCAGATAAGATGAACTTAAACATGAAGTTATACACTTAGGTCAAGCAGAAACTCCATGATAAATAAGAAAATGTTGAATAATGCAGCTCACAGTAACATTTCTAGGAAAGGAGATACACTCTTTGACTCTCTTTACACTGCTCCAATGCTCAGAGTGGAGAATATATTTGTCTTCTTAATACAATAGAAGTGGACAAAATGAGGTATCAATGAACCATTTTCACTATAAAATAGTGTTAATATGCTTCAAAGAGCTCTAAATCAACTCTTAAACTATTTATTTGAAGGTCAGGAACAGGTGAATTCTCTCTTCTTTTGAATACAATGTGTATAACTCAGATTCAGAAAAAGAGAAGATGCTTTTTGCTTCTTCAGTCACAAGTTTTACTTGTTCAAAGCTTCACTGAAGAAACTTGTTAGGAATTTAGTCAGAAAGCAATGATATGTTTCTTTCCTCTTGGCTATTAGTTTTAAGTGGGAGTTACCTCTGATCACAGTTAAATTCTTTCTCCTCAAACATATGTGCCAGTAAAACACCAAAATCTAAAATCTCTGCAAACTTTAATTTATAGTCATAGCTCAAATGTATTATGGAAAAAATAATTTAATGGTCACATTTTAAAACAATGCAAACTGAATATATTTTTGGATTTGGTAAGTGGATTGGCAACTGGGACTGTTATAACAAACTGTGAAAAATGCAATGATTTGAAACAAAACAGATGTATGCTTTCCCAGTGCCAGAGGCCACTTCAAAAGTTAAAGTGCCACTAAAGTTCCTTCCTTCCCAGTGCTTGATGGGAGAATCTCTTCTGCATTCCAATGCCTGCTACCAATCCTTGAATTTTTTTTTTTGATTTATGAACAGACTTATCCAATTTACAACTTTTCAATTTCTGTCTCTATCTTCAAATTATGTCCTCCTTCAAGTTCTCTCCTCTATGTTTGTGTTAAAAATCTTCTCACTCTCTCTCCCCCTCCTCTCTCCCCTCTTTATTGAATATAAAGCCTATTCTTAACACAAACAACATATTTTTGAGATCCCTAATTTAATTAAAACAGTTAATAGCCTATTTTCAAATAGAATCACATTCAAAGATATTAGTGCTTTAGATTTAGCTACTGGGAAAATATATATGTGATATTAATATATATTGAACATTAATAAATCTATAAATCCAAAGTTAAATAAATAAGAATCATATTTATAAATATCACATTGTATCTCTAGCGTAAAAAGTAATAAGAAATGTAGGTGTAATAAAAACCAAAATGTGTAATTGCTATTGTAAAAAAGAGAGGAAAAGAAAGTGCTCTAAAGGATATAACTGCATGTATGTTTAAGTGTGTAGGATTGATGACCACATTACTAAGTTTTTGTTGGATCATTGAACAGAACTGTTTTCAGTCTCACTGTTTGAATGTCCGCTTTGTGTGCTTTAATTTTGTAATTTGAACAACTATTTCTAAGAGGACAATATGTAATTTATTAACTAAAAAAAAAGTAATAAGAAATGTAGGAGTAATAAAACCCAAAATGTTTAATTGTTATTGTAAAAAAAGAAAGGAAAGGAAAGTGCTTTGAAGGATATAGCTTCTTGTATGTTTAAGGGTGTAGGATTGATAACCAAATATTACTAAGTTTATGTTGGATCACTGAGCAGAACTGCAGTCTCGTGGTTTGAATGCCCACTTTCTGTACTTTAATTCTGTAACTTGAACAACTATTTCTAAGATGACAGTGTGTAATTTGTCAACAAGTGATTTTTTAGTGTTTATTTTGGTTTATCTCATTTTTTTGGAATTTTGTATTATTGCTTCCCTTGGTTTTGGTTTCTTTTTTTTTTCTCTTTAAAAAAAAAACTAAAAAATAAGAAAAAATAAATACATAAAGCTTTCATCAAACAAAATCCTTAATGGTACACATTACCTATATTCTCCCTTCCCTAATACTGTTTCCATAAAAATATAAAGGTATATTTGTAGATTTGAGTTATCTCTAGTTCTTTTTACCCAGGAATAATATGAAACAAGTGTGTATGAATAGGTCGTTAAATTGAAAAATTCTCCAAGGTAGCAAAAAAAGGTGAATAAAAACAAGTAGATGAGAAACAGAGAAATTAAATAAAGGAAAATGTTAGCAAGTTTTCAACTGATTTTTTTATCTTGCAAGATGCTTTAAGCAGACAAACATCTGCCTGAGAATTGTCATCTGGTATAGACAGAGGGGAAAATTTATATACAAATAATTACTTCCCCTCTGTTGCCTATGATGGTTGAGTTCAAATTCATTTTCCCATGATTTCAGTTTTCATAAACTTAAAGTTATATCTTTATTTTTATGCCAAACCAAAGGCTCAGACAAGACTTTCAAAGGAAGCAAGAAAACAAGGTTGCTGAAAAATTGAAAGAAGCTCAATGAAGACTATAAGCAGTATTAGCTGCCACTGAAAGTAGGAGAAAGAGTGTGAAGAGTACTTGATGTGGTGCACAAAAATTGTCTAGAGCTTTATTTTGGTGATAGTTGGTCCAGTGCTTCATCTTGCCTCTGTTTCCCTTTTTATTAGTATACATTTGTGATGCACAATATACATTCATCTTGAGGAATTGGCACATAAATATATTGCATGTTGGTCTTTTTTGTTTCCCATTCCCCTACATTTTTCTGCTTCCCATTCTTTCCATATCTCATAGCATCTCCAAAAAGTTTATCTTTATGTTTCCTTCCATATGTGTTACATTTTACTCTAAAAGTGATTTATACTTTTTTTTTCGTATGAACAGCATGTGATATTTAGCATTCTATGTCTGATTTATTTCACTTACAATTATAGGCTTGGGTTCATTCCATTTTTCTAACAAGTGATTTAAATGTATCATTTTTGTGACTTAGAAAATTACGTTATGTTATAGTTATTCATGTGTTTGATGAGTATAAAGCCTGCTTCCAAGATTTAGCTATTATGAGTTTTACTCTTTAACACTTTGGGGAAGATATCCAGAAAAACTAGAACTGGTGAAATGAAATCTCTGTTTTGTAAATTTTCTGAGGAAGCTATGTCCTGATTTACATAACAGTTGTCCTAGTTAACAATCCCACTAACAGTGTAGAAACATTAATTTCTCCCCACAACTTCACTAGCATTTATTGTTTTTGAGTTTTTGGAGATAGCCATTCTTTCTGTAATAAGATGGAATGTTAGTCTTTTACCTGCACCAATTCATCATAGATTGCATTCACTTTAGAAGTGACCCCTAAACTCTGCAAATTAAGATTATTGGAGTAAACTGCTTTTCACAGTGAAGAAGTTAGTCTATGTCCAACATTGCTATGCATTGTTTTGACTTCCTCTGCCTTCCATTCTAGATTTCTTTTATTCCTTTCCAGTAACTATTTCATCTTTTTTACTTACCCATTGGAAGCAAGTCTTATCATCAAAAGAGTATTGGTAAGATTATAATTCACTGTAATTAATATTTCACTGTCTATCATATAGCAGTAATATTAGCATTGTAGTTAACTATGCTCCTAGATATAGTAACTCCTTTCTTCAATACGTCCTGATCTGCTGGCATAAAAGGTGAAAATAATAGACAAATAGGCATAGCTTTTAATTCAATGAAATCTTACAGTGTGGAGAAATATGTGGAGAAATAGTAATTCGGAAAAGCCTATACTCACATCTTGTTTATTCTCTAATTTGGGCAGTTGATTTAACTCATTCATAACTTCTCATAAGATAATACCCACTCTCATAGAGTGTTGCACTGAAAAAGCCCTGAAGCTAGAGCTATTTCTATAACAGATCGCTCTGATTCTCTGAGTACCAGTTTCTTCTTGGAAGTCAGGTATGTGGTACAGTCTTAGTTTAAAATGGTACAATAGAGCAAAACAACTCTGTGCAAGATACTTGCAAATAGTTCTGGCATTGCAGAAATCTTCAGATGGTGTTGTGGATGTAGATTCTGCAGTAAAGGAAATGAAACCCATACACCAAGAAGCAAAACTCTTTTTAAATGTCTGCAGTCGATGTCTTTCACCATTTGAAAGACTCCACTATAATAAATCATAATCAACTGCTTGGTTGCTTCCAAGAGTGCCGTCTTATTTGAGTTTCAATGTTATTATTTGCTGCTGGCAGGCTGGGGATTTAGTCCTGACTATAGCTGTAACAGCTTTGGTGATAATATCTATGCTCTTGGGTCCTTCTGAACTTCTCTCCAGCTCACTGTTTCTGCTATGTGCCATAATCTCAATCTCAGAATCACTCAGTCCACATAGGTCGGTAGATGAATCTTGATGACTGCTTACCTTCTGAAAAAGGGTCAGAATATTTTATATCCACCTCCCTAAATTTACTTTACCCACAGTGTACTTTATCTGTGAATTCCTGATTTTGGTTTTCGAGGTTCTTGATCAAACTCACCAAGCCACTTTTCATTTCTCAGGATTTATTTTCCTTTCATATAAATTTGTTCATATTTGCACTAAATATTTGTCTGCATACTAAGAAAATTTCTCATCATTTGCATAACCCTAAGTAGGACTCTAACATGACAATTCTGCATTTATGATTATCAAAAAATGCATTAAAAAAACCCTGCCTTCTTTTAAGCAACCAAGAACTTTGGAATAAATTCTGCAACCCAAATCATGGAAAGGATTAAGTTCGTGAACTGAGGTACCACTCTAGTTGAGCAATCTTTGGAACTGGTTTCCTAGAGGAGTCTGTGAAGGTTAAAGGTGTGAGATTGAGAAGTCCTAGAATGCTATACATAGGTATCAGTCAGGGGTGGTGACTGGAATTCAGAAGACCAGAATGCTGATTGCAAAGCGAACAGTAAATGCTAGCAGCAGGTTCAGTCCGGAAAAAGGAGATCAGTGGCACCTGGACTTAGAAGCCACAAGTGTCCATATTTTATCCGCATACTGAGACCTGCCAAAACCTAAGGTTCAGAGCTTTGGACTAGTTGATCTGGTGGAAGAAATTTCAAGACAGTCCAGCATTCAGAGGTTGGTACTCGTCCTGCTGATTGCTTTCAGTCAGATTTATAGTGAGAATCTGAGTCAGAAGACAGTAAAATGATTTGAAAACCTGGAATCTGGAACCAAAAGGAACCACTTATGAAACTCATGGCTAAGGCAGTGCAGTTTCTGGAGAGATTAGAGACATTAAAAAGGAACCAAGTGTTTTGTGTAGGTGCAAGAGTAAAAAGCCTTCTGGGGCATCTCAGGAATCAGCGAGGCCTTGCCTATCACATGCTTCAAAATGTAAAACTGTAAACCTTCCATTTGAGGAGAAAAATCACATCTCACCACTACGTTATTTGGTTACTGATACTGAATTACATCATTTAAAGACAGACTTTGGTGTTGCTTTGATCCTATTCTTCCACATTGTTCTACTGTTCCCTTTTGGGAAGGCCATGTTTGCCATAGGCAATTGTACCTTGGCATTGCGTAACTTACTTTTAATTTTCCAGGAGTTCAGAACTTAAAGATTTGCTTGAATCTCAGAGGGGACTCTGATTTGGATTTTTTAAAATGTGCTGGCACTGTTGAGACTTTGTGCAAAGGACTGCTCCATACTGATTGTATGCAGTATGACCATAAAATGTTACCTGGGATTACTCACAAGATCTTGTGTTTACTTAGAAATCATCTGTGGTATAAAGAGTATTTTGGAGTGTCAAGTTGACAAAGAGTGAGTATGGTGGTTATATTTAATTATGTCGTCTTGAATGGAATGGGAACCATCTAGAAATTCAGTAAAATACACTCCTGAGTGAGGTCATAGAGGCCAGAGTTTGAATTTTGCATCAGTCTCTTAGCAACCATCTCTGTGATACTGATCCTTGCTTTCCTTTCCAGCCATAGTGAACTAAGCTGTTTTGCTCCACACACCCTTCTATTATGATGATTTTCTCATCAAGTTAGCTAACTGTGAATGGAATCCCCTAAAACCATTAAGCAAATCCAACCTGTCCTCCTTCAAATTCATGTACTATGACTTAGGTATGGGACTGTGACTAATTCATGTACTTTGAGTATACAAATTTTTATACTTAAAGGATGTTTGAGTATAAGAAACTTATCAAGTGGTTTGCAAGAGTCTTAACATTTCAAGAGTATAAGATTATTGAAACAGATTCATTTTCCTATTCATTCCAGTTTATTAAATTATGATAAGTCTATTATAATAAATTCGTAATTAAGTTCTAATCTGAGATGAGCTACAACAAAATTCATGTTTCATAGAGAAAGGAGAAAGATTTTGTAAGACAATATGTAAAACCTTCTGCCTAGCAAGAAACACAACTGTCAGTTGTATTTCATAAGTTGAAGAGCTGGGTAAGGTGGCACATATCTGTAATCCCAACACTAACGAGGCTGGTGGAAGAGGACTGCCATGGGTTCAAGGCCAGCCTGGACTACATAGTGAAATCCTGTTTCAAGAAAAAAAAAAAAAAGAATGATAGGAAAGATTTATCCCCACTATTACAACTGTGGTGCATTACTTGTAATGTAGTGCATAACAAACCCTGTGGAAATGTGTGACCATTCTCATCTAACAGCTGAAATTTAGGACTAGAAACTGACTCATAGAAGAGATGGAAACTGGACTTGAACTCCGTTGAAATGTAAAACATCCTGCATCTTTGAACTGTAATGCACCACTGCCCAAGTATTTCCACACATAAAATTACTGTAGAATTGTTATCAGTTGTAAACAAAAATTTAAAAAAAAATGTTTTTGGTCTTTTTGAGGCAGTCTCTCCATGATGTTCAGGCTAGTCTTGAACTCACTTTGTACCCAGGTTGACCTTCGATTTACAACAATCCTCCTGCCTCAGCCTCCTGATTGCTAGGATTACAGTTGTGCACTGCCATGCTCAGCAAGAAAAATAAAAAAAAAAATTAAGGTATTATGTATTATATCATTTAATCTCATGCTTTACAATTACAACTTGTAGAAAAATTTGTTTCCCTTAAACTAAAAAGTACTTTTTCTTAAAGTTCCTTACTTTCTGATATTCAGTTTTATTCAGCAAACACATTTTTCTTTAAAAAAATTCAGGAAATATTTATTGAGAGAGATTTGAAAAAGCTTGATATTATGACCTTAGAGACATGGATTCTTGTTGTAAATCTTTAAAATTATTTTCACTTATATGTGTTATCATCTCCCATTTAAATGACTGGAGTCTTACATATTTTTGAATGACAAAATATTAAACATAAAGACCTGCCTGATGAGGAAATGGGGGAAGTGAAAATAAGCAAAGTAATAAAGAGACATTATACACACATATCACTCTTGTCATTGTGTGGTGTGTCTGTATTACCCAATGGTGTAAATTACCATTTTTTAGGTCGTGTTTGAAAAAACATTTCAACAAAGCATAGGACATAAGGGGACAATTATTCAGATACATCACGCTAAGACTGAATGAATAGGTAGACGCAAAATATGGCTTACTCTCCAGTTAGAAAATTATCCTATGATTATATATCTCATTTCTTTTCATCCTAATTCATTTACATATTTCCACATGTACATGTGTACGCACAGAATAAGATTCAGACTTCTGAGAAAGAGAATGCACTAATGATGATCAAACACGGTGAGTGATAGCAACATGGATTTGGGAAATATTCTCATGCCCATTATTATTCTTCAAGTTTAAAAATATTTATAAGTAAACACACAAACCTCCCCCCACCCCACACATAATTCTCTCATGAATTTAAATAATTTTTCACTAATTCCTCCTTTTCTATCTTAGTCCTTCTCTGCCCTCTGAATCAATTTGAAGGACTCTCAGTGCCCAGCATCCATCAGCTGCTGCAAACCTTTCTAGTACTCTGCCAGAAAATTCATTTAAAGAACAAATCTATGCTCCATTTCCATTTATACCTCCCTATTTGGTCTTAAACTGATGATTCATCTAAAATCCTTAATAATTAACACAGAGATCTTGCTCTTGTCTTCCAAAATTGTTCCAAGACTAGCCTTTACATCTGCTGGGTGGCTGCTTTACAACCTTATCACTTGTGTTACTTCAGTAACATTTTAAGAGGTCCAGACTGCATTCTTGTTTCTCCAGGCATTATTTTCAGCACCATGTCCTGAACTCCAATTTTAAATATAAAGCCAAATCTGGTCAATAAGCTTATCAAAATTTTTATTGACTTTACTTTGGAAGTCCCAAATTACCTTTAAAAATCTACAAAGTCTGTAATGACCTGATCATTTTCCCAGTGTTTGTCCCTCATCCACATACCCCTTATTACATATTTGCTGATTGATAATATTGCTTCCCTAAATTCACTGTTACAGTTGACCCACTGTTTTTCAAACGTATTTATCCCACTCATGTCTCAGGGCCTTTGGACTTCCGTTGCTCTTCTGAAATTCAATAAATGCAAGCATTCACTGTATTAACTCAAGCATAACCTTTGCAATGATCAAGCTGGCATTCATAATCATTCACCATACAAAATAGACAACTCCATTTTACTTTTTCTTTTCTTAAAATGAAAGAAGGCAGCTGGAGATTTAGTCTAGTGTGAGATTAAACAGTTGTGTATCATATGGAAGGACATGTGTTTGATCTCCCAGCAACACAGAACAAACAAACAAAAATGTGTTATTACTATAATAGTCCTCGACAGGCTCCATATTTACTTGTGTTTTGCTTAAACCTATTTAGCCATTTAGAATGTAAGCTCCTGTGAACAGAACTTTGTCTTATTTAAAGTCTAGGTGAACAGCTAGATGGCTCACCTTGTGTGTTTAAATTAAATTAAAACAAATTACTGAATTTTTTTCAAAAGCAATTGTGTATGTTGCTTTTTTCAAGTATGAAATTGAAAAAGGTAACTATAGGTATATTGTAGAGTTTGTTAAAGAAAAATTCATATGCTCCCCAAACAGTTTGAGAATCATATGCTTTTCCTAAAGTTTAAAGGATACAACCCATATCATTGCAATGGAAAAGTAGAGCAATATTTCTTAATGATTCGTGAACTACCATGATTTTATGTGTATTAATTTTGTTTACATCTTACAGTAGTTCCTGTTGCTCTGTAAAATGTTTATTCATTTAGGAAATAGTCAGAGTTAGAGATCAACTAGTTGGAATTGAAAAACTGTCCTAAGAAATTATTCTGTTTTGATTATTTCAATTCTATTCAAGGAAACTATAAAAATATTTATTTGTGAAATTAATCTATGTAATTGTGTTCATAGAACTGAAAATGTTACAGCCCCACACATCATAACTTACATGATAAAATTTAGAAAGTGCTGAACTATATGACGCTAAGCTAAAGATAGTAGGGATTTTTAAATTTTCTTCATTTTTAACAGTTTTCTACACTGATTAAGTTGGAAATACAGACAAATATTCAACTCTATTAACAATTATTGGTGATATTGTGTAAAGCATAGAATATATGTGGTCTATATGAATCTCCCTCGGTAGCTGAAAAATTGGGCAGGTAGAAATATTTTTTGTATCTATCCCTTTCCTCTTCATTCATGTCCAATATAAATTCCATTAAATAATGTTTGAAATTTATATTTTTATCCCTATACTCATCCTTTTAGTCCTATAACCTCCACTTCCCTGAATATTGCATTCATTTACATTCGACTATTTGATTTTCAAGTACAAATACTCTGGGGTAAATCCATGTTTCAATTCTCACAATGTAGTAATATCAGTATATTTGAAAACCAATATTAAATTTTATTTATGGGCCTATAACATCTTAAGTATCAATATAATCTACATTTATTATTTTTGTTATTTTCTCAAGACAGTAATCACATTTAATGTGCAATTCTACCATAGCTTCTCCCTTCTGATCTCCACTAGAAAGCAATTAGATCTGAAAAGGTCACGACTCTTCTGTGAACTCACTTTTGTAGCTTTCATTATGTAGCTTCTCCTTTCCAACAGAAAACTTGCGGTCAACATAATCTCTAAATTTTGGATGATGCTTGACTCTCACTGAAATCTTTCATGGACATCTTTCAGAACAGTTGCAATATTCCTCAAAGCATCAGAATTCATTTGAATTTCGTGCAACAGTTAGATGGATATAGAGTTATCCTTAACTTTTATGAAGCAATATCCCACTCAAGAAATCAAGTAATAAGTATCAGTTTCTTACATAGCTCTCTCAAGGAAGCCCAGGGTCCTTCTTCTGACCATTTTGTGGGTGAGAGCTTGTTTATTTCTGAGATCCTCTCAAAACGTCTTTTTGCTTCCATATATACAACGTAATTGGTTCCTTTTTTGGACACTAATCTCTTTAGCATCCATACCTTTTTTGGTTCCATGATAGCACACCTGGGTCGCTAGTCTAACTGCCACGAGAGTCACTGTTCCGAACAGAAACCTCCTGAGCCAGACCTTTACTTCCTTCATGTCTATCAACTTTCTGATCTTCTGAGGTCACTAAAATCAGCTATTATGATCTACTTCATATTTATTTCTATTTGTAATAATCTGTTTGGCTTATTTCCTGTATTCTGAGTAACTCTTTTAAAGATAGAAATGCATAGTGTAATAACTATTATTTTATTATTTGATTATGAAATTTTAGTTTATTTTTCATAAAAATTATAAAAACACAATAACAACAAAACATTTTAAGGCTTCTCTGGCCTGGATCTTCAAACTTTTCTAAAATAGTTCCAAAGACTCCTAAACCACATGATCAAGTAAAGTCACAGCAATGGCTCCAGTTCTCTGGTACCAATTTGCTGTATTAACTTTTCTATTGCTAGAATAAAATACCCAACATGCATAACTAAGAGGAGGAGTGGCTTAATGTATCTCACATTTTGGGGGAATTCATTTCATGGTCACAGTTAACTCCACAGCAGAAATGAAGTGGTGGGGGAAAGAATGCACAGGGAAAAATAAGGATCCCAAGGGCAAGCATTTATCCTTGCACCTCCCGTGACTCTCCTCTTCCACCAGACTTCGCTGCCCAATAGCATTTATATCTATGATTTAGTTATGATTTCATCAGTAACTCTCCCATGATCCAGTAGTCTTCTGAGTACCCAGTATTGTACACATGAGACTATTTGGAGTAATTTAAAATCCAAACCAGAACACTATTTTCCCCAGAATTTGTCCCATTTGATATATTATTTGGGCTCCTTGTAAAAAAAAAAAGTCAAATGAACTTAGAGATGACTCCTATAAAAGCTAAAAGAGAAGAAAAGTCTGTTCAGACAGTGCCATCAGACCTCAGTGCAGATCAGATACTCGTGAAAAAATGGGAGTTGAGTGCAGAGAGAGGTTCATACTGCAGTACAGATATGAGAAAGCATGTTTCAACTCCATAGCACAAAAGGGTCAATGCATAGTACCTCACTTCATCCTGTATTGATCTTGAGGCTAAAGTGAGGTGTGGTCTTGCCTTGGAAACTGAGGTGATTCCCAAGGATACTTACAAGAATGATTGTAACTTGTAACAAGGATACTTACAAGAAGTTTGCTAAGCTCTACAGCTGACAGGCAAGTTCTTACTTGAAGCTAGATCCTAGTGACACCTCCTAATGTTCCATTCCAAGTCAACATAATCTATCTCAGTCATTTTGTACATATTTCTCCTATTGCTTTGTTCCATGTTGTGATTAGCTTATTTCAGAGTTCTCCATTCTCCAAATTTGGTTTATTCATCTATCTAAGAAATTTTGTTAACTGCTCTCAGTTTACTAATTCTTATTCACTAGAATACTTACCTACTTATGGGTGATACACAGCAAAATTTTGAGATGATTGCATTAACAATTTGTCACAAAACAAGTCAAGTATACTATCCTCTGATCACCTTTCATAAGAAATGTAAGTTTGCATTATGAAAACCACATTGCTGAAATTTCTGTATGGTATAATATAATGCTGTTCAAACTACTCATTACTAATCACATATATCCTTCATTTTTGAGCTCCTGTATGTAAATACTGTTTTTCATCCAGAAACACCATGGTTGGGCATGTGGATTACTTTATCCAATGAAATATGAAAGAATGTGACATGAAATAGTTCTGACACAATCACAGTTTTATTGTTAATATTAAATTTAGATAATTAATTTTATACAAGACTAATTAATGCTGTGGGTTCTAATTGGAAAGATATGAGAGTTGTAAAAAGAATAGGAGAACATAAAGTTGATGGAAAAAATAAGTAAAATATGCACAGCTGACATAAACAAAATGAGGTGCAAGTAAAATATTGTTCTTTTCAGCTTTTGAAAACTTTTAGTCTTATTTCCCTACAAAGTATAACCCAGTATGGGATAACCAGTGAATGCTATAATCTTGATCAAATTTAGGGGTTCAGCATAATGGAATCTCATACATTCTTGGGCCAGTTGCTTCACATTCAATATATTGGCTCACTTGTAAAGTAGTGTAAGATTTACTTTATATGACTGTCATGACAAACAGATAAAACAGAAAACACTCAGAAGAGTAACTAGCAATTTCTTTATCAATTTTCCTTTGTCTTAAACTGGCAAAGGTGATCTTTTAAACTTTCAATTCATCATTACAGATATTCTAACATTATACTTTCAAAATATAAATGTATTATTCACTGTAAACCAAACTCTTAATAAATCATCTTATGTATCCATATTTCTGTTGTAAAAGAATTCCAAAAGTTTTCTGGTTGTTTAGCAAACACGTGAAAATACTTGAAATAAGTTTTGGTGTCTCAAGCAAAAAGGTTTATAGAGGCTGTTCCTTTCGCTAACATCTTCTCAGTGATGAGAAATCATATTCTTTCTAATTTTCATACCAGGGATAATTATAGAAAAAGACAATTTTTGTTTTTTGGAAATCCAGTAGTTTCTTTTTCTTTCACCATTCTACATCTCTCTATTCTTTCCACATATTAAAAACCATAATTTATCCACTGTGTGTGACATTGATTTTGATTATATTTCATTTTCTTGAATTCTATAGGCAGAAAACATGCTTCAAGGTACCAACTCAAAGTTACATTTTTTTAAAAATATTTAATTTATCAATAAAATAAAATAAAGTAGAAAGTCTTATACTTACATTCTATTATTTTTAGGTGGTATATGTTTTACCTATCTGTTCATGGTTTTACTTTATTTGTCTTTCAAATCAGTACATTTTCAAAGCACCCACATAAAAATTTAATGGAGGTCATCATCATTGACCAGAGGATCCTTTATGATCTTCCATCAAACCTAATTCTAGAGAATGAACTTTCATATTTTCTACTCATAGTTTCTTCCTCATGAAAATTATCAATGCACTTTAATTTTCTGGTAGGGTAGTCACTTAATTCACTTTTTAAAGGAACATTTTGAAAGCTACATAAATACATTAACAAATTAAGAATTACTATTTTTAAAAAGTTGGGCTCAATATTAAGCATGACAATTTATGTGGAGGCTTTGTAGAATCAAATATTGCTCAAATTACAAAAATCAAGAATTCATGCTTATTAGCTCTTATGGGCAAACCTCCTTTACTTACTCATGCTCTTTATAATATTATGTCAGGAGTCCTTGCCCTTCTAATATAGCAACCTAAAATTACACTCAAACTAATGAAGTCATGATGCCAAAATAATATTTACCTTCCCAATTTAATTACTGCTTAATCCACAATAGTCAATTTATGCAATTTCCTAGGCAAAGATGCATGCATATAATGCTAGTGATTATGGAGACAGAGTCAGGAAGATTCCAAGTTTGAGGTCAGCCTGGGTAATTTAGTGACACTGTCAGAAATAAAAGTGAATGAATGAATGCATGAGGCTGAGGATGTAGTTCTGCACTCTGTGGAATCAACCTAATTGACTATCAACAGATGAATAGATTAAAAACATATATATATATATATATATATATATATATATATATATATATATATAGTAATGTATACACACACAATAAAATACTAGTCAGCCTTAAAAGAAGAAATTAAATCATTTGTAACAATTCCTGGGAGTCTGGAGGATGTTTTGAGGATATAATAAGCCACACAGAGGGAAAAAATATCACTTAACTCTCATTTTTCTGTGGCATCTAGTGTAATTAACTTACTCATAGAAATAAAGAGTTTGACGGTAATAACTAGTGAAGACTAACTAGTGTGGGAGAAAGGTTAAGGGGATAGTGCATTGGGAGGATTGTAGTAAGAAGTGAGAAAATACACCGTTGTGGATAGAAGGGCACGAAGTTTCAGATAAAACAAATAAGTTTTGAGATCTGTTAAGCAGTAGTAGACTAATAATGTGCATTGCAAAGTACATGAGAGTAAATTTAAAAGTGTCTTGACACAAAATACGACAGATAAATTAGGTGATGGCTATGTTCCTTCAATTAGTTTAATAATTTGATTTTATGTACATATATTAAACCATTGCATTGTTCTGTTCAAGTGTACCCTATTATGGCCTGTCAATCAAAAAGAATGTTAATAATATATTAATTTGTTTTGGTTTCTGTTTGTTTAGGTTGATCAGTATCAAACCCAGAACTTCAGCATGCTAGGCAAAAGCTTCTCTACAGAACTATATCTCTGCCTAATATGTGTTTTAAAAATAGACTACATTACTTTCCAGACACTTTTTTATGTGCGGAGCACATTTTCATGTACACATTCGCATGTTGTCTCTTAAAATATTTGAACTTTCTACAAGTGTTTCATGTTCCAAAGGTGAAAGCTTAGCCTGACTTTGTATGTCTGACTCTTGGGCAAGCGTTGGTCTCTGAGATCAAATCTTTTGTTTTCTTTTTCCAAATGTTCCCATATGCAAGAGATCTCCTAATAAAATATTGAGTTTATTTTTTCCTTACACTGTTCACAGATTATAGTATAAATTGCCAACATGTCATTTATGTGTTTATTTCCACTCCTTAGTGTAGCCAGGATTGGACCTGAGAGAATAATGGAGATGTTTAGTTGGCCATGCTATTCATCAAACTGCCTGCCTGAAAAAAAGGAACTCACTACTGTGAGAAATAATGCTTTAGTTTTTCAGATCTCCACTGAGAGAAAACATCCGCAGTTCACACAATTCTGGCAACGTAAATTAGTAATTTCTCTTGCACCTTCTATTCAAAAATAATAAGTACTTAAGGGATTTCCCAAATGTCTTTGGAAAACAAACAGGAGATCGTGATTTTGTGCACAAAATCTTCTGTGACTTTGGATATGTTATTTGTAAAAATAGTATATTGTGTAGCATGAATTTAACTAGATTCAGGACTTATTTATGTTTAACTTTTTCCAAATAATTAAAACTGAGGTAAGCTAGAAGATGCAATAAATGCCAAAAGTTTAACAGTTCTCAGTAATAAAAATCACTAGAATACATATAAAATATATAAAATTTAAATCTTCTTTAAAATTATGTAAAAACAATGAGATAAGAGAAAGAAATCTATCTTAAATAAGATGCTTATGGTTAATACTTTACTTTTTAATCCTGTCATAACCAAATCAAGTAACAATTACATAGGAATTCTAGTCTATGTAACCCAAGTATGAGATGACTTTATCTGTTTCTATCAATTCCAAAGACCAGCTGCTAATACTTTTCTATAATTTCATTATTTTCCATGTATCTAGAAAAATTGAAAACTAATCAGAAGGTAGAATAAAAACCACACAATTCTGACACATACACTTTGAAATTCAATAAAAATATTCTTTCACTGAGTAATAAAAATAACTGATGGATGGATTGTGGTCTATATAATTGCATTAGTAATGTCTCTGCTAAAAGTGAACATTGCAAGTCAGACTGAGCATAGGTCTTCTGTCTCTCTGTGTCACTGTCTCTATGTCTCTGTGTATCTCCTCCCTATCTTTCTATTTATCTATATTTAATTTCCCCTTACATTTTCATAAATGAGTTGTTCATGTTTTATAGTTTTAAATAGATACTTAAAGCTAAAAGTCATTCTACAGCATTAATTTTCTGTCTTATACCTAAATAAGAAAAAATATAAAGGCTTCAGGAATAATTTACTCTAAATCCACATATATACAAAGAAAATATTGTCTGTCTTTATTCCACTGGATATTTTTCAAATGATGATATATATCTTATGTTCTCCTATGTGTGAGTGTAGAGTTACCCTCTATCATGTCTCTGGGTGGTGCAACTTGTCTCCAGCTTTACGCTGGAAAAGAGAGGCATTAAGCATACTAATAGTAGAATGTTTTAGGTGATTTTTAGAGTATATCCAAATCTCCATACAAGACAATTTGGATGAGTATGGGTTCACTTTTACTAAAATGTATTAATTGGCATTGTATTTTAGATTTTTTCACTTTATATTGTCTGATTATAGATGCATGATGAGCAGAATAGAAATAACCCCTTTGTAAACTTGTACCCTCATAATATCACACAAATTTTGATGGTAGTTTTATGAAATATACTTGGCATGTGTCCAGTCTTTCTTGACTCCTTTCAGTATCCATTCCTGTGTAATACTTGGAACACAATGCCATTGTGAGCCCATTGAGAAATACTGTTTTGATACAAATTTGACTCCTTATCATGTTATATTTGAATAAATTATACAAGCTGATAAAGTGGATGCACTAGAAGAAATGATAAATTGAAAGCTGCTAAAGCACTACAATTGGTTTAAATATAGTGAAGTATAAAAGTCAATCAGCAATTCTATTTTGTGGATTTTTGTATTTACTTTAAGATAAATTAAGAGTAACTTGAACAGTGCCAGAGATCCCTTAAAATCCTGACTCCAAGTGGAATAATAGAAACTCTACACTTTAAAACCTAAGCATTTCTTCTTAGGGTTTCAATGCATTAAAAATGCTAGCAATTTAAAATTAAACTAACATATACCCTAATTATACAACTTACACAATGTAATACATATTTTCATGAAAAGACTCCAGCTATATGGGCTATTTCTAAACCTACTATTAGGAGAGAAAGATATTGGGAATCAGTTGCTCTGTTCTGTTAGTTTTACTCCAACAATGGGAAAATATTGAAAATTATACAGAGGAGAGAAAACAAGACAGAAATGATGAATAATTTCACAACAATTTATCCAGTGGAATTGTTCATATACCTTACTTGAAATTTTTAAAGCATCTTATAATTATTAAAAACAATAAAAGTTTCAGCACAGACAAAGAAATTTTGAGAACAAAATATGAAGTTGTAGATATTGCCAAATTTGGATTTCCAAATATATTACAAAGCCACAATATTAAAAAGAGTATGGTGCTATCATATATAGCTATATAGATCAGTGAAGTAAAATTGAGAATTTAGAAATAAATCCACACATCTTTAGTCAATTAATCATTGATGTATGTGGCCAGGGAAATGGAATGGGCTAAATGTTGTTTCTTCAGTAAGTACTTTAGGGCAAGATGGAACTAACATATAAAATGGATGAAATTAGATTCTTCATCCGTGTACAAAAAACTCAAAATGCAATAAAGATTTAAAGGTAAGAGATGAAGCCTTAAGGCTGTCTTCTTCACATTGATTTCAGGATTGACATTGTGGTTATGACACTGAAAGCTCAGTGAGCAAATGCAAAAACTGACAAATTGGTTAGTGAAGCAAAGAAAACAATCGACAGGATAGCAAATGTAACCAATAGAATGAAAAAGATTTACAAATCATATATCTGAAAATCATTAACATCTATACTGTATAAGATTCATATATTTCATTATCCAAAAATAATAGAATTAAAAAAATGCAGAAAGGTTTTGTATAGACATAGATCCTCAGAAAAAGACATAGAA
This sequence comes from Hydrochoerus hydrochaeris, assembly GCA_004027455.1. Lineage (NCBI taxonomy): Eukaryota > Metazoa > Chordata > Mammalia > Rodentia > Hydrochaeridae > Hydrochoerus > Hydrochoerus hydrochaeris. The sequence goes on from PVLA01002435.1 coordinate 266,007, forward strand.
ATTGGGAAAGGGTGGCGTACTCCTGTGATCCCTACACTTGAGGGAGGAGGATCATGAGTTTGAGGCCACCCTACGCTACATACTCAGAATCTGTTTCAAAGCACACACACACACAGGAAAGACAAAAGAAAGCGAAGCAGAAGAATGAAGAATAAGAGAAATGTACATGGTCATGAGGTATATGAACATGTGTTCAATGTTACTAACATCAACAAAGCACAGATAAAAACCACCATGAGATATGACCTCACACCCCTTAGGGTGGAAAGTTTAGAAAACAAAGATACTGTTTAGGATGTACAGAAATTATAACATCAAATACTTGGTAGAAACCAATACAGTATGTCTTCAGAACCTTAAATATAGACTGCACCAATCACCCCACTTGTAAGTATGCATCCCAAAGAACTGAAATTAGGATCGCCATTGGATACCTGTGCTGTCGTCATCTTGCAGCATTTTTTTCCACAATAACCAATCTGTGAAAACAGCACATGTATCTATTTTATAGATAACCAGCTAAGGAATATATGTAGGTGATAATTACGCTAACCTGTCAGATTCATTTCTTCGGGAATTGCCTATGAATTAAAGCACACTTCTAGGTGTGTTTGGGTGGGCCATGGAAGTGTGACTTTGGTGTCTATATTTCTCCCCTTACCCTCTTTAATCATTCTACAATACACTGCTTCCCAGCTACCATGAAGTGTACCAGATTCATTCTGTAAGAGCTTCCACTGTGATATTCTGCACTTAAACTGTCCATGAACTGAATCTGAGAACCAAATAATGTTCTCCATTAAGCTGTGCATGTCAGGTATTATAATCAGAAAGCTGATTGATACATGGTTTGTGCATACAATGGAAGATTTTTCAGCATTAAGAAAGAAGGAAATTTTGTCTTACCCAAAAATATACACAAACATGTGTCATATTATGCTACCAGACATGAGCCGTGCATACAAAGATGATTGCTGTAAAATTTCATTTCTATGAAGTAATGTGAATATCAGAACTTACAGGGAACAGATCGATTGTTACCCAAGGCTGAGGAGGAGTGAAAGAACAGCTGCAGTTCAGTGTGTAAACACATTCAGTTATGCACGATAAACACATTCTAAAGACCTTCTGGGTGGCATTGTGTCCATAGCCAACAACACTCTAATGCAGACTAAAAAAATTTTTAGATGTAGATCTCATTGCACACCAAAAATAAGCAAGTAAATGAAATTCCCATAAACATAAAGATAATTGAGATACATTAGAAAGGTCCCATAAGCAATTAATATATTTTCTTTTCTATCTCTAAAGTAAAATAAGGAAAAATGATTGGTTAAATTGTTGATTTCTGAAGACTCTACCATGTGAAACAATATCACTTATCCTATTCATAGAAGTACCAGAGCAAAAGGTAAGTTTTACTGGTGTTACATACAACTGAAGATGCATATGGAGTTCAATGCTCAGTCTAATGGCTTACACAGTCCATTATTTGGAGGTGGCGTATCCCCAGTGCTCAGGTGATATGAGAAGTATCAGCTATTTATGCTTATGCTGCCCACAACCTTTGGCAAAAGCCCATTAGGAATAACTGCTGTGATTTTGGGGTATAACATTGCCAGCCACTGTTACCTTTCAGACTCCTTTTAGAAGATAAATTTTATCTAATGTTGAGCTTTAATTGAAATTGTTGCTGGTGTAGAAAGATAAAAATTTAGAGATTTGAAATACTTTGTACTTCATGAGCTATGTCAGAAAAAGTTTCCAATTAAGAGAAAAGCATGAAAAGGCTATAGAAATGACATTAAAAGTATACCTTAACTGTATACTTCTCATTCATAAACAGGTTGCAGCACTGTCTTTGATCTACCTGAGAAATTACCCTATGAATTGGATGAGAATTTCCCTAAGATCTTTCAACAGAAGACTCGGAGCAGGGAACAAATTAATATGTTATACCCAACAGGATGCTCAGTATGAAATACAGTTTCACTTTATCAATTCATTAACTGGAATTTGTATCAAAAGGTAAACTTATGTGAAATAAGTACCAAAATTAGGACAAGCATCTCTGATCATCAGAGGAAATAGATAACAATAATAAAACAGCAGTAGACATTTTACACCAATCCTCAGGCAAAAATTAATGGATTAACAATGTTTCAAAATGACCTTCAGAAAGTTATAAGATAAAATTAATCTCAATATACATTTTAGATATGTGTATGAGTATCTTTTTAAAGAAGGGACATCAAAACTGGATGCAATTAAATGTGCGTATGTACATATGTATTTATGTTTCAAAATGAATACATGCAGTTAAAGTGAGTATACTCAAAAAGTGAATTATTCACTATTTAGAAGAGATCCATTAAATATACAATTTTGTTGTAGACTCATTAAGCACAGGAAAAATAGCATAACAAAAAGGTACAACTGTTGCTATATAACTTAAAGTTTGATCATGGGACTAACAATTATCCTTTTTGTCCAACAGGCCAATAGACTCCCAAATGATATTTGGGAAATGTAACTAGGATAAATATTTATCTGAATCTGTTATTACTTACTCAGAAGCAGACATTTCTAACAGAAAGTGTTTAGAGAAAGCACAGTAAAATATGAACTTTTATCATCTGAGGCAGAATCTCATTTTATACCAGGAGGAGAAATACAATAAAAAAGTACCATAATATGCAGTGGATATTTCATAAACGGCACAATCCACAAAACTGAAGGCCATGGAATTTGGGGTAGACTACTGAATCATCTGTTTACTAAAGAGATAGTGACCAGACATTTGAGGATGCCCTTGGACAAGAAACGATGTATTAAATCTGTGTATTAAAATTTAACATGTGAAATTAAATGGGTTCACTATTATGTAGACCGATGAACTACTGAGAAGAAGATAAAGAAGAGGGGCCTAAGATTGATGCTAATGTAAAACTATCATTAAATATATACCTTAGCTGTACTTTTTTTTTTTTCCTAGCTGATTTCCCATTTCTGGGTTGTAGACTGAATCTACAGTTTCATAAGGAAAGGCAAGACCCTAAACATACCACCATGGCAATTTTATTTTTTATTTTATTTTTTTAAATTTTTATTTAAAGAGAAAAAAAAGCATGTAAAGGGTAAAGATAATACAGAATTTCAGAAAAAAAGATAAACAATAAGAAATCACTAGTTGATAAATTACATATTGTCCTCTTAGAAATAGTTGTTCAAGTTACAAAATTAAAGCATACAAAGTAGATAGTCAAACAGTGAGAGTGTGAACAGCTACACATGCATGAATCTCTGCATGTATTTCTATTCTTTCTGTATTAGATAGAAAAACAAAACTTAGTAAGACAAAACAAAACAAATTCCTATAGAAACATGAAACCAAAAAGTCATATATAACCACAGTACAAGGTGATCTACAATGATTGCTGTGTTGTTTCTTATTATCTTCAATAGAATAGCCTATATCATCAGGCCTAAATGAATATAGCAGTATAGTTGAATATAGCAGTACATAACAATACTAGTAAAAATCAAACATTGTAGACAGTATAAAACTTCAAAGGCAAGTAATAATCAAACCATAGTGGATATTCTAGTGGATATTGTCATCTTAAGTACAGCTGCCTATACTCTCAGACTTGATATTATCAATCATAACAGCTTTGAATAAAATCTATCAATACAAAACAGTGATCCAACAAACCAGATTTGATTACAATCAGTCATGGTAAAACTGTAGGTTTTACAGAGCTTTAGATTGACTTAATAGGAAATTAAGGATGATTACTGTATTATATCCTGTTATTTTCAGGATTGCTGTCTGTGCCCTCAAATCTAGTACAGGTAGAATGACTGGAACAGAATATAATACATCTAAGCAGAGTAGTGTGAGTAATGTGGGTTTTAAATCCTGGTGCACTATTAACAATATAGTGTATCAAGGCCATCTATGTTAGAGATTCTAGTTATCCATCTCTGCCTCATTTCTGCTATGCTAGTTTTCTGCCTGTTTGTCTACTTTTCTCCTTCATTCTACTGCCTGCCACACTCACTGAGGCCTTTCTGCCACTGTTCATAAAATCCTGGTATTTTTTTTCTCTCTCTAGAATGTCCTTCAGTATTTTCTGTAGGGTTGGATTGGTGGTCACAAACTCGCCCAGTTCCTCTTTGTCATGGAAGCATCTTGTTTCTCCATTAATTTCTAGTGACAGTTTTGCAGCATACATCAATCTGGGCTGGAGGTTATTTTCTTTCAGGGCATGGAATATTTCACTC